>JACDJE010000286.1:880572-1002550 GCA_016647715.1 Pavo muticus | reverse complement strand
GCAGCCGGCAGCTCCCCACGCCCGCCGCGGGGACTGGAACGGCGGCAGAAGGCGAAGGAGCTGAGAGGAACGGAGCCCGCAGGCGAGTCCCGGGGCGGCGGCATGGCGGCGGAGCGCGGCTGGAGGTAACGGCCGCGGCGGGCGGTTCCTCCGGCGGGACTGGAGCCCCGGCTCCAGTCTGCGGGCGGCGCGCGGTTGCTGCTCTCTTTCAGGGCCCCGCCGTTCCCCGAAAAGTTGTGCGGTGCCTCCTGGGGCAGCCCGCCCCGCGCTGAGGCGCCGCGGCACGTCCCGGGCGTTCCGCGCGGCTTCGGGTCGTTCCGTCCCTTAGCAGCGCGCTCGGCATCTGCATGCTGGCTGTGGTACCCAGCGCAGCCCTTCCGCCGCGTTTGTTTTTTTCTTCTCTTGCTTCCCCGGCTGCTTCTGTGCGACGCTGTTGCCCTCTGGTGTCTGCGGGCGGCCGGCCGGCCGGCAAACTCGATCGTCGCCGGGAAGAAACCGTTGACGACTTCAGGTGGTGACAGCTCCTGAAATTCCCAAAGTCCCGTGAGGACATTACAGCCGATCAGACCGTTAATACGCAGCAACACGAGGCCTTTGGGAAATGGCAGAAAAGTCCTTTGCGCTTTCGTTCGCTACTTTTCGCTAGGTAACTAAGGTTTCTGGGTTGATTCGTTGATTGGTTCGTGTGGCTTTGCATTTTCTTTATTAAAACGGCAAGCGGAGAAAACGGTGTTCTTCTGGCTGTCGGCATCCTCCTCGGGTGTCGGGGCGGGAAGGCGAGCCTTGCCGCTCCGCTGTCATACCGCCCGCTGCGGGGAAAGGGCGAGAGTGGGACGGGCGGGGACGAGGGGACGTGCCACGCGTTGACCTTAGGGGCAGTTCGCCGGCAATTCGTGTCGTTCCTACCTTGTAGTGTTCGTCTGCTTGCTGGAAAAGAACAGGTTTTGTCTCAGAAAAAATGGCATGAGACATAAGGTATTCTAAGATGTTCTGGTATAAAGTCTTGTGTGAAGATAAAGTAACAATTTAAAGACCAAAACTGACTTTCGCACTGTATGGAAGTCTCCCTCTTAAGTACCATATAGTTATTATTTAAGAATATTTCTTTACTAACAAATTCTGATGTGTGAGTTCCTGCCCTGTCAGGTTCTGTAGCACTGCATACAGCAGTGCAGCATTGAGGTAAGGATAGCTGAGGTACAATAGCAGCTGAAAACTGCTTGCACCAAGAACTCAAAAAAGCATGTCTATCTGCCAGAATGTTTGTTCTGCCTAAGTCTTTTTTGTTTGGTTTGGGGTTTTTTTGTTTGTGTGTTTAAAGATACCTGAGAAATGTGCCTAACCTGAGTATTGGAGGGCTTACAAGCTTTGTTAGGCAATGCAGAAGAGTCTCGATGCCTTCCCTGGGCTGTTTATGTCTCATAGCACCATCTTTTCCAGCTGAAAATGTCTCCTTAATAAAAAAAAGTCACAAGACCTCGTTCTCAACCTGCTTACGAGATTATTATGCTTAACTTATGAGTTATTGCTGCTTGAATACTTCAGTCAGTAGAGTGAAGTAGAGGTATGTGGAGACTAGTTTCATATTTTCACGATTGGTCTTTAAAAATCTGAGCAAAGCTGCTCATGCCAGATGGGGTTACTTCAAAATGTCCTTTGCTGCTTTTTATCTGTCATTCTTATATCCAAGAGTTACGTTTTAGCAGCAGTGATACAGTGAGTGGGAATATTTCCTGAAGGTTATATTTTGTAGTAGCTGTCCAGAGCAGGATTTTCTGCTCAAAGCAATTAAATAGCATTCTAATCACTATAAGCTGGAATGCCCATATCAATGTGCTGAACAATATGTCTGTTCTTGATATAGGACTCATCCCTCATTCAAGGCACGAGGAGCGTGTTGTTACTGCTGCTGAGTGGCCACTTTGCTAAAGAACAGGCACAGAACGTAATGATGAGGGTTATCACAAGAGGCAGATGGAAAAATATGTATAGGTATAGCAAAGCAAACAGATGTAATAACTGAACAAAACTGTTGGCTAATGAATCCTGAACTCATGGCACTTTGTGATTGAATGGATTTTCTTTACCCTGAAACAGTTTGTGAGGGTTTTGTTTTACCTTTGTATATAAAATATGACACAACTTCGTTGCTCCTAAGCAGAGGTCGCAATGTATAGTTGCCTTTGCATAGGTCTGAGATAAAATTAAACCGGATTTTTCACATTGGGCTTTAAAAAACTTAAATTGAGAGCATTTTCTCTTTTGCTTTTGATCATTTTTGCTGAGCCCATTGGTTTAATCTTGATAGTTTTAAATATACTGAGATAAAGCAAAACGTTTCTCTTAGTTTTAAGTCTTACTGATATTCATGACACAACTTCAAAAGATAAATTTTTTAAAGTGTTAAGACTTAAAGCAGCTTCCCGTGTTTGTCTTTATGTGGATACCTGTAGTTGTTGGCTTTCTTGTTTGCTTGTTTAAAAAAAAAAAAAAGTAGTTCTGAAATTGGATGGCAAGAACTATGTCTCTTTAGAGCTCCTTAGTCTAGAAAACAGCCTGTTCGTGCTGCGCAGGCAAGGCAGTCGTACCATGCTTGTGCTGCAGTGTGTGCTGGGCATGCCGTGGAAGTCGTCGTGCAGAAATCTGCCAGTGAGGGCATGGTGTTCGCAGTGTTGCCATGGCACTCGCACAGCACAGGTCCTCACACTTCACATCAGTCTGAGCCCAAGGATGGGGCTCCTCACCAAGCGCAAAGACTTCTGGAGTTGTTTTCATATTATATTAGTTTTACTGCCAGGAGATAAAAAAAAAAAATATGATCTCTGATTTCGTGCTCTCTGTGCTCACCAGAGAACACCACTGCACCTCATTAATAGGTGAAATCCCCAGCCAGCTTTGTCTCGAATATTTGCAATAGGGTTATTGTGCTGAAATGATTTATAGGAGCCAGGGATGCAGTCATTTGTAGTTAGCAAAGTAATAAACTCCAGACAGCTACAAATGGTAGGAACTCACCAAAGCCATGTGACTCCATCACAGTGTTTGTTCTGTCATCAGGTTTATCAGTGTTTGGAGAAGAGGGAAAACATGAAGTTCAAAATCTGTATTCTAATACCTCTCTTTCATTCTAGCTGGCAGAAGGTACCCACGACTGTGACTGCCCAGCAGCATGCGTGACAATTGTAAATCTTGTTAATAAGGTGATATTTATTTCCTGTGCCCGTAAGATTTTTGTGAGACCTAGTCTGAGGTTGCAGAAATCACTTCTGCAATAGAAGAGAATGATGTTGAGCTTTGCTGCATTCAGAATAAAATGCAAAATTTCTTTCCATGACTCAGCTTTCTCACAGCAAGATCTTGTCCTGCATAGTGAGTCCGCAAGTTAAAAACAAAATTCTAAATTTTAGACATATGTTCAAGTAATTTTTATCACTAATTTTCACATTAAGGTGATATTTTGATACCATATGCTTGGGACAGTGTAAATGAAAGCCACTGGTCTCAATTTTCAGATGATGACATAAAAAACGCACAACTATTGTAAGAAGTCAAAAAAATAATTCTAAAATATTGGAGATCAAGCTGTCATGACTTTTTCATTCTTTTATTAAATATTATATTCTTTTCTCGTGAAAATAAGATTCCATAAGGACAGCCCTGTTCTGAAGTGCCGCTTCAGAGAGCTTCCTTGGGGTTGGTATGTTCTAAATAGTGCCCTCTGTCGGTGCGTGCTGCTGGCAGTAATAATGGAGCTGTGTCTCAGGCTGTGACAAAGCTCACTGTAGTCGTGGTAAGTTGTACAGTGTGGGGTGAGTGATGCACCCAGGAGATCTCTGTACCTCTGTCACGGCCAGCATGTGATGTTTTAGGCTGTAAGAATCCAGTGGAATATCTAGCAAATAACATTGTTCAGAGTAAAATGAGGCTGTTCCTGTAGGAAAACAGCTGTAACTTGTCAAGGCTTTGAAACTGTTTTGATATTATTAAATGTATGTTCCCTTTCCTTTTCTTCTGTGTTCTTTTGAATTCTTGCCATGCAAAGCAGTCTTTAACTAAGCAAAACCTTACATAAGCATCAAGCTGATTCAAGAGAACATGCATTTAAAACTTGTCTTATTCTGTTTCGTTCCTCTTCCTTCCTTCCTCTTTTCAGTGGTGAGGATGCCAGGTCTGGCTGTGATCCTGCTGGGTCTCAGAGATTTCCTCAGTGTGAAGCCTTGCATCTGTGTTAGCATTTCTATCCACTCCTTGCAGCTGCACTCTGTACCTCAGGAGGTACCTGCAATTAGAAGCAAAGAATAAAATGGCACGGGCTTTCTTGTAGAAGAACACAGCTCTCTAGGCTGGCTCCAGATTTTCTGCTCTGTGGAACCACATTAGGACATCTTTGCTGCAAATATTTCAAGTGCTCCTGCTTCTTCCTTTATCAGCCCTTGAGTTGCAACCCTTCTATAATATCTTGTTCAAACATCTGCGCCTGCCGCTGCTGCACCCAGTCAGCCCTTTCTTGCCATGAATTTGGGTCACTCTGAATTTTTCCTGCTGCAGGAAAAATTCCTTCAGTATTATCACATTCAGGTGGCAAGACAGGAGCAAGTGAAGAGAGAGACATCAAAATCACACCACTGGGAGCTTCCAGCTCATCTGACTTGAATGGTTCCTGTCATAAAAATAGGAGTACTTCAGGGCAGCCTGGGGAAGAGGAAGCAAGCAAGTCTTGAGCAGTATGTTGAATGGTGGCTGACTGCCACTCAGGGAAGCAATGGTACTTTGGTCAGTAAGAGTTCCTCTTTGCAGGTTCACGTCTCTCTACTTGTAAACCAGAGCTGAAGCTCTTTGTAAGCCTAAGTAAGACAGGGTGTGTGGTTTTTTGAAGAAGAGCAGCCGTGTATACAGTTTTTCCTCAGAATGCAGTAAGCGTTCATTTTGGCCACTAAAATTATGAGTTTCTTGGCAGCCAGTCAGCTGCATTGGACATGCAAAATGAAGGCAGCTTTCACTGAGAATCCTTTGTGCCTGTAACAGAAAATCATCTGTCTGGAAACATGCCTTAAAAATCTAGTTTTACTCATTCAAGTAAAATGGAGCTTCTAGTTTATCGTCTACCTTCCTACCAGTTTATATATATCTTTTCTGCTGTCTAAGGCAACGCTCTTGAAGGTAGTATGACAAACATCAGATATCTCAATACTTAAAATTTTCTTTGAGCTCTTCATAAGATACTTTCAGATTTACGTTCAATATCTGTACATTCTTAAACTTATTTGCAAATATATGCCTCCGGTTTCTACAGGCACAAATTATGTTATTTTGGTTAATGGTGAATAACATGCCTATGTGCCTGAGCGAAAGGCCAATCCCTTGCCTAAAAGCTAAATAGGAGGCTTTGTCCAGCTGCAGGTGAGATTCAAGGCCACTGGGAGCGGGAAGGGTTGATGCAGTGGTATCTATGGTAAGCAGAATAGGAGTTGAGAAGAGCGGAATGTGTCCAGAAAGTGGGCTCATCTGGTAATACACAGGTTTAAAGGGAATCTTAATTATGAATGAGAGAGCTGACATATTCTTACTCTTGGCACTCGGTTTTGCTGTTCTGATAGATAGCACGCCATGTAGTTTCTTCTCTCTTTTGCATTATCTCATTTTCTTATTCACTGCCTTTTACTCTGTGCTCGTTATGTACCTGGCACTGGAAGGACCAGTCTTCAGGATTTTATTGAAGTCGTGGAAGGTACTGCTAAGTACGTCTTTTTTCCCCTTTTTTAAAAAACAAAACAAAACTTGTTTTGAAAATGTGGCGTAAAAGGCCACCTTCTTGGTAAGAGCTCCCCATCTTATCATCTTAAACTGCAAAGCAGATGAGTGGCCCACGTGCATGGCAGGCTGTTGTTTGGTTTTACTTGATGTTATTTTTTCCATTTTCATTTATTGATTAGTAATTAATCTTCTATATATTTCAGTTTCTTTTGGATCAGAAATCTACTCTATTTCTTTAATCATCATCTGTTCCATGATTCAGTGCTGAGTTGACTAGATTTCATTTATTATCACTGTCTCTGTCAGTCTGTATAGAAAGATTCATATTTGATACAGACGATACTCCTTTTTTAAACCCTGCTTTTTATTTTTATTTTTAGCTGAGCATATAGGGATTATGCACTCAGGAAATGACTGTGTTACTGTTACACATGTAGTTTATCCTGTTGGCATTTACAGATTACGTACAGATTATGTACTATATTGTGAAGTTACAGTAGCATGTTCTGTATTCGTACTATTCTTCAATCTACTGCTGACCTTCCTTTCTAATTCTAGTAGTTAATTATTTTATGCTTGTCATACCTTTCATGTATATTATCAGAAAATTTGAGAGCAGTTGTACTGCTGGCTTGGAAAGTGTCTGCTTTCCTTAGGTACAAGTTGGAGCATAAATATATCCTTGGGTGACCTGCCTCCCAAGTTAGCTGTTGATATATTACTCTTTTCTCAAATTTAAGAGCTGGGTTATTCTGTGCTTTTTTTAATGTAAAGAAATACAAAGTCCTTCCAACAATACGCAGAAGGACAGTATGTGGTCCAGTAAAATGTAACTTGTATGATTTCAGTGCTGCAGGAAAAAGTGTGGTTCTGCTTAAGAAGTATTCCTATTGTACATATAATATGTAGCACACCTGAGTGTGTAAAATCTGCATGTTGAATTATGGACTCTCCAACGTTATTCAAAAGTGCATTAATAAAGTATAGAATACAATTAATCATGTAGCATAATGTTCCCCGAGCTTCTTGGCCTTGACATAGAAAGTTGTGAAATTTCCTCAATGTTTGTGTTATCAGCAGTTGTTTATTTGTAATTCTTTTGGTTTTGGGTTAAAAAGAAAGCAAACAAATTAAGAGAAACAGTAAGTTCTTTGCTGCCATAACCTTGTATTTCAGTGCCTCCTGAGTATGCCCTGTTTTACATGATATTCTGGGGCAGGGAATCTGTGAGATTTACAGACATTTTCATGTGGGTCTGGGAATTCTGGAAGGGCCATCTAAGGAAAGCCTGCTGGCCTTCTTTGCTCAGCACTTGGACTGGGTCTTTTGGGTCTTGAAATGTTAGGCTTGATTTCTGTTAGATTGAAGTGGAAGTTCTTCAAGCTGCACCTTCTTTACTTGTGCTTTAGAGACATTTTGGTGTTGCACTACTACAGAATGCAGAGTGGCAGTTGTATTTTATAAAACAATTAGGTATAATGGGGAGCAGGAACAAGTAATGCTACTAATGTAAAATTTCATAAGGAAACTATCACAGTTCTTTGAAATGTTTTCTTCTAAACCTCTCTTCAGCAGTGATTTGTGTTATCCATTAATTCAAATGTGACAATACTTCACAAATGTGGTGCCTCAATTAAATCTCTGATTTTCTTTTCTCCTAGACTATACCTTCTGTAAAGCTTTGTGGAAGATAGATGTGTGTGCTGCAATGGTGACATAAATATTTAAGAGGACTGGAACAAGTTGTTGAGAATCTGTGTTTGTTTTTAATGCTGCTGTTGAGAGCAATCTAAGACAAGTAAACAACATGAGTTTTATCATGAAACTTCACAGACATTTTCAAAGAACAGTTATTTTGCTGGCCACTTTTTGTATGGTGAGCATTGTTATTTCTGCATACTACTTGTATAATGGCTACAAACAAGAAAATGAACTTTCTGAAATCTCTTCAGAAGTGGAATGTGGTGATCTTCCACTGTTTCCATACAAGCTGATGGAGATGAAGACCATGAAGCCTGTCGATCCCCTGAGGACAGATCTTGTAGTGCTGGTATTTGTGGAAAGTCAATATTCAACATTAGGCCAAGATATAATAACCATTTTAGAATCTAGCAGATTTCAGTATCACATTGAAATTGCATCTGGAAAAGGTGACCTCCCAGTTCTTATAGACAAAAATAAGGGCAAATATGCTCTCATAGTGTATGAAAATATTCTAAAGTATGTGAATATGGACTCTTGGAACAGAGGTCTTCTAGATAAGTACTGCGTAGAATATGGTGTAGGGGTGATTGGATTTCACAAAGGCAATGAGAACAGCTTGCAGAGCTTTCAGTTGAAGGGCTTTCCTTTCCACGTCCACAGCAATCTGGGTATTAAGGACTGTTGCATTAACCCTTATTCCCCGTTGCTCCATGTGACTAAATCCTCTAAGCTTGAGAAAGGTCCTTTGCTTGGAAATGACTGGGCAGTCTTCCAGATTAATCATACAGCTTACCAACCAGTGATATTTGCAAAAGTAAAGACAACAGAAATCCTTCTGCCACCTGCTGCTAAAAGTGCTCTCCATGCCACAGTAATTCATGACCTGGGTCTCCACGATGGGATACAACGAGTCCTTTTTGGCAATAACTTGAATTTTTGGCTGCACAAGCTGATTTTCATAGATGCCATTTCTTTTCTGTCTGGAAAGAAGCTCAAACTGTCCTTGGATAGGTACCTTCTGGTTGATATAGATGACATCTTCGTTGGGAAGGAAGGAACAAGAATGAATGCCAATGATGTACAGGTAAAGTATGTACAGAAACTAGTAGTTGTTACATCATGTTTTTATTATTATTAAAAAAAAAAAAACAGTAATAGTTGAAAATCAGAAAGGACACAAATCACTAAGAATAGCGATGCAAACTCTTTGTGCCTTGAGAGAGAAGCCGATATGACTGGCTTTCAATAGTTACTAACTCAAGGTGTAGCGGTTCCTTTCTCCTCCAGGCTGGAGGGGTGTCAATGCAACTTCACTTCTACAGGTACTAAAACAGAACATAAGAAAATAAGTCACTGGTTAATATCACTTGTTTTCTCTCAAGTGACAAAAATGCTTGCTGAACTAAGTTCTATAATCTCACTGGCAGGCATCTCTGAATTACATTCTCTGTACTATGTATGGAAAATAGTCTCTCACAAGAAAATTAAAGATGACTAGTTGCTAAGTAACTGTTAAAGAAAGGTGGTAAGAGAGGCAGTGTTTTCATTTCTCCCTGAGCCCCCAGGCACTCACAGTTCTAATTAAATAATTGCAGAGTATTTAACTCTAGTCTGATGATACCTTCTGCCTAAATGTGTACTTCAGAAGTACTTGGAAACAGCACAGGACTTCAAAGCTGGACCTGAGATCTATTAGCATGTAATGTACTTGTTGCTGTTCTTACAAGTGGGAAGTAAATGTGGTGAGCAAAAAGAAATGTCAGTGTAAATTTTGAAGAACGGATTGGATTATTAGCTTAAATGTTTGAAATGGATTTCAAATGTCAAAAGCTGGTTGCAGCATTTCACCTTTCTTATCTTAGTTTTATGATGCTTACTTACAAGCAAGGTTTGTATTAATTTAGGTCTCAAAAGCTTGTTCAGTCACTAAATGACTCGATGTTAAAAATGTTAAATTTTCATCTTAACATTTCAAGTTGGACGTTCGTAAATGTCCTTTTTTATTCTCCACTGTCATGCTGTTCAAGTGAGGTTATAGGTTGGGGTCAGTAGGAATAATGTTATTTCTTGCTATATGCCTCCCTTTCTTTTTGTGAAGTCTTGTAACAAAGCAGATAGAGATAACTGCAGAACTAATGCTTAGTCTAGAAGCTAGAAGTCTGTAAGATGCTTATGAGTGGTTTCTGCTGGAAATGTGAGAAAATTTCCTATGAAAACTTCGATCGTGGAAAGATGTTCTGAAAAAGGTTGGGCAGTGATAGCACTCCATGAAGATGATAGATATATTATTATTAACTAGATTTTTTGTTGTGGTTTTTTTCCCCCCAGTGGTAGTGTATTTGTCAAATTGCAGCAGCCCTGTGTTACACTGTGTTATTAAGCAAGAGACTTGAACTTGTAGTTACTTCAGTTTATTTTAGAATTGCATCATACACTGAAATTTCCTGTGTGTGTGCAATTGTAAAGAAGACATGTTGCTTAGATAAATAGGTGTTTCCTCTATGCAAAAAAAAAAAGAAAAAAAAAAAAAGCATGGGATTGGAATAGAGTAAAGGTGAATTTCTGTATGGAACATGGTGGCAACATTTGAGCTAGGTGGATAAGTGTGCTTTGAGGGTCTCCAGTGTGCAAAATGAAATTGCAAGATCAAGGTAATGCCTGACCCACATCAGTGGCAAAACTCTGCTGTTCTGTGAAGGAGCAGATTCTATTAACAATTAAATAAAGCCTGAATAGATCTCCCACTATGTTGTACAGTACAATTTGAAATATTATGTTTCAAATTTTGTCTCTGTGAATGACACCTGAAGATAATCATTCTAACTTATCCTAAAATGAAAAATTGCCAGAATTACTTGCTAGAAACAGGCAGCTATCGAGACAAATTAGATTAAAGCAAATACAATAGGATGAACTGTATTGTTTTGAGAGAATAATTTGCAGTATGTCAGAATGTTATCTTTCCAAAGTAAAACTGTCAAATTAAATAGAAATAGTATCAAAGTGGAAATAAATGAAATTATCCTACTTAAAAGTTATATTGAACTATGCTCTGAAAGAGTGGAATGCGAAAGCATTCTCTTCAGATTCTTCATCTACTTAAAAGTTAAAAATGTTCTATTAAGCATGTTGTTAGGGCTGTCAGGTACAATGCATCTTCATTACTATTAATATCAAAGGAATTACCCTCTCTGGCACATTGACATGTGGAAGGAATGAAATAAAAATCAATTTGCAGTTGAGAATCTGTTCTTGTATAGTGTATTTTGCATAAATGACACTCCAGTAGACAGCAGTGTTTTACTGGGTTCTGTTGCATTGACTGTGACAGAATTGAGTGTAAAAAGAGGTTACTAAACGAAGAGTTTGTGTAATTTCAAGATTAACTCATTTCTGCCAAGGTTACATTATAAATACTGGCAGTATAAAATTGGATATCATGTTTCTTGTGTTCCATTTTTGTTTAATGTGTTTCCTATCTAATATTTTCTGGACATAGTTAGGTCTTTTAAGACCGAACTTACTTAATGCAAGGTGGCTGTTTCTTCGTGCACTCCATTAATTAATGCAAAGCGATTTAAACCGCTTCAGAAAGGTTCTTGTCTCCAGAGTAGCTGTGTGGTTAGCGCTGCTCCCTGGATAAGGCAAAGTTTAGAAACTGGAGAATTGTTGCAGACATGATACAAAACCTTTAACTCATCAGTGACTCAGCACTGACCCCTCTGGGTCCATCCGGCCCAACCCCTGCTCAAGCAAGGCCATCCAGAGCAGGCTGCCCAGGACCATATCCGTCTGGTTTGGAAGATCTCCAAGGAGGGAGATTCTGATTCCAAGTAAGGTCAGGTTTTCAAAAGAATTTCTTATCATTTTTTTCATAGGTTAAACTGCTCTCTTCTTTGAATTTTGTGAACTGGAGTTGAGACTATCTGAAAATTGCTGTCATAAGGTTAAGTGGTGTGGTTTTTGTTTTTTTTTAATCAGTAGTATATATTGACCTCAAAAGTGGTGAAGTCAAAAGCAACCCCTCTACAATGAGCGCCTTCTCCATCTCTAAAAATTAGGCAGAGTGGTGGTGCTTCAGCTGGAGTATATGCAGTGCCAGAAATACAAGAGTAGAGAGCCCTTCTAAAAATCTTTGGACAAGTCCTGTAAAACTAATAAATGGATTGTTTTGTTAAACAATACAGCTTTTTTATTTAAAAAAATAAATAAATAACCACAAAACCTTGAAACTGTACTTCAGATTTTTAGGTTTCCTGATTGTTACCGATTTGACTGTCACTACATAAAATCTGGATAAATAATACTGTTCTCCCATGTGCCGTTCTGAGTAGCTGCCACTGTGCATCAATGGTAATCATCCATTTTCATCTTTATTTTACCATTCTCTGATATAATAGAAATAACAGAATAGAACATTTTCGTAGTCTAATTGCCTCCCACATCGAATATAAGTGTAGTAATATCATCTCAGCATTCATTTTTCAGTAACTGTTTTTCTCTCTTAATACCTGTCTAGCAGGAGAGACCTTTATGCTGTGACAGTGTTACAATTTTTCTTTGTGCCTTTTATTCTGTGCAGTCTAAATAATTCTTTGAAACGGACAGCCAATCTATCTAAATATCTGCAAAGAAAGTTTATCTTAATAGACCAAGATTGTCCCAGCTGACAGTCTAGTAATTTAATATAATCTTTTTTTTGTCACCATTACTTTTAAATTTTTTTTCAGAATATAAAGCATTGAGAAAGCCATCTGATACTAGGAGGGAAATTAAATATGACCTTTTTATTTTCTACTTACTGTCCGGTAGTGGTGGATTACAGTGGAATATGTGTAAGTTGGTCGACCGTTTCCTTCATTTCCCCAGTCCATCACTTTATGTATTTCCTTGAGAGTTGAACATGCTTTCAGAATGAAAAATCAGAACATTGTGATTTTAAACTGAAGTCTGGTAATCTCTACGCTTTCTTCATGTAAGCCTAATTTTTTTACCCTTTTAATTCCTGCATGTGCTCAAGTTTGGATCTACAGTGTTCATATCATTTGGAAAGAGTCTGGCCTGAATGAGCATCTTTGATCTTGCAACATATACAACAAACAGTGCACAAATGGAATCATGCTAACACTTGAAAATTGTATGATAGATACTTCTTGTGTTTTCTTATTGCTCTTTTATAATTGCCAAGGAAAAGCTTTCTTATTAACCATATACATTCTTGAGAGGGATGTAATCTTTTCTTTCTTTTTCTATTTTGTGAGCACTTAGGCAATGCATCGATTAGGAGACACGCATTTGGGAAACAGACTCTTGAATTTCCAACGTTGTTTGGCATTAGACTTGGTGAGAAATTGGAGTGCAAGAGCAATCCATCTAGTGATTCTCTTTCATGTCATCTGTGCCAAATGGTATACTGATAGCCCAGGGGATTTAGCCAGAAAGAGTAAATTCATAGCATTTTAGCCTCCGTCACTCACAGTCTGACATCTTGCCCAGATTTTGAGTTTTATAAGGTATGCATCTGTCAGAGCTAGTCCTCTGTCTTTCCATAATAGACAACATAGAAAAAAAGATGATCTTTAGGCAAATACTGATTAAGTTAATTGCACCTTAAAAGCTGATATTTTTCTTTTGCTCACAAAATACTCCTAGAGTGACTAAGATCAAGATTAAACATTTGCACTTGGTCAGATGAATCTCATTTTGTGTTCCAAATCCAATGTTGCCTTCGTTATCATATTTCTTCAGTGCTTTGGTGGTCATCTCTTGTTTAATGCAACAGAGGTTTCTCCTCTAATATGTAATTGTGTATTCCTTACATTGCAAATTTGTCCTCACTAGTCAGTATAGCTTAAATTGATACTGTTGTTTAAAACCCATTTAGTGTGTTTCTCTCCTGTGTTGCGTATGGAGAATGAAAGCAGATAATCCAGTGGGAGAGCATTCCACTGGTATGCTTTTTAGTTTTAAAAATACGAGGCCGTATCTTTTCAACTCTTCTTGCATAGGTGTGACCTAAATATTTGCTTCAGAGAAACTTCTGTGTATTGTGTGTTGGGGCACAGTGGCTGGAACATGCCAGAAAGCCTGAACTGTCAAGACACAGGACAGTTCTGTCACAGTAGAAAGCCTAATTCTAAAGTTAATTGTTTCCGAAGGTTATCAGTAACGAAATGATAGGTATGTCATCAGAGCTGCTGGAGATGCTCCTGTCTATTCAGTTGCATTAAGCTGTAAATCTTTCCTTTGGGGAGACGGAAAAGATCTTAGTAATCCTTTTTTAAACGACAGTATGAATTAACTACTAGGCACTTTTGTTCAGCTGTATCATTTTATATTTCTAATCAATTAGCCCTGTTACTTTTATGCTGTTGTTCAGTGCATTTACTGTGTGTATGCGTGTGTTCCATCTTAATTTGATCTGAAGCTCCTATGGTACCTTACACTGACTTGGCTGGAATAATAAATAAAAAGTATATCCTTAAAAGCGGCGAAGAAAGGGAATAGTAGAAATGGTGGTGTTTCTGTGACTGGCTGATGCCCTAAGAAGTCTGACTTCTTGAGCATGTTGTTTCAGATACAGCAGTGTGGAAAATTATGCACTGTGAGGAAATAGAGAATTAGATCTCAGATCAAAAATATAACTTCAAAAAATTATTAAAATTGTTTTATGTTTTATGAGCTGCTACCAGCTTGTAGAACATTTTATCAGTCAGTCATCTTAACATTTAATGTATAAAAGCAATTTGCTTGAAGTAGCAACTTCTGTGAATTTTGATTTACTAAGGCTGATACAGGTGCAGCTCAGCATTCCAGCTCTTGTTTTTAAAAGAAGTACACTTTCTTTTGAAACAAAGGTGTGTAAAAATCCCTACCCAGAAGACAGAGGCTGCACAGAAGTGATGGGAAAGAGGATAGTTAGGTCTGTTTGAGTGTGACACTTCTGGGATAAGCAGGGCAGTGCTGGAGGGTTCTAGGTGTGCTTGCTTCTCCCACCCTGCACTTGCATAAGCTAGAAACAGCCAAACCCAATGGAATAGGCTTCGCATTGACTGTACAGCTTATCTGCAGTACTAAGTGCGGGAAGACGCAAACCTTGCTTAGTAACCATGCGTCCTCAGAATGAAATCCCTAAATAGAATGTGCATGTCAAACAGCAGTGCTGGCATGCTCCCTCGGAGCTGCAAAGCCGTATTTCTGTTCCCAGTAGGGTAACTGCGTTGACCCATTCTCACCAGTTGGTTAAACTATGCTGTTTAATTCTACAGAATTTCTCAGGTGCGGCAGCTGTGTAAAGGGTGCTGTGTATTTAAGGCACATTGTTCTGCATTAAAAATGTGAAAGTAAGCTCTTTTTAGCTCAGAATCCATTCATGTTGGTGCATCAAGTGTGAGGAAGCTTTCAGTTGTAGTGCTTTATCTGTTATAAGGAAACCAAATTTCATTCTTCCTGTGAAATTGGTGTCTTTTGTTGGTTCAGTGTTTGCTGGAATTCATGGCTTGTTTGCTTATTTTGGTGATGCTGTTCCGGGGTTTCTTCTGAAAAATAATTTTGCAGGAAAAAAGCAGTCAAATGTGGTTGTCCTTAGCCCCACTGAACCTGTGAGAGTCATGAGAATTGTACCCCTCACACTTCTGGTGTGCTGCAGCCTTCGAGGCCTTCAGCGAAGCAGTTTAAGTATCATTGCTGAGGATAATATTTTATGTATCTGTTGTCCTACTTCTTTTAGGCCCAGGTATATAAGTAAGCTAAGTATTTTCTATTCCAGAGGAACCCTGTTGAAGTTTTGAACATTTGAAGGATAGCGTTTTTCACTTTGCAAGTGCCCCATGTGGGAGGGTTGGGTCAGGACAGTGATACTTCCCCATACATCCTCATTTGTATTTACTGACTGCGAAGAAACTTAACTGCTCAATGCAGGGTCCTCTGGAGTATTAAGACAAAAGATATCTCAAAAAGACAGGGCAGGTCACTAATCATAAAGCTGAATATAGAGGTTTTCTTTTTCCCTTTTATTTATTTTTGCAATGCTGGAGTAACTTTTTTTTTTTTTAAATGTAAAAGCTTGTGACACTATAAGTTTTCATGCAAACCTAAATCTTGAAACTCTTTTTTTCATGCAGACTCCTAAGTGAACTATGATCCTTCTGTGGCCGGGAGAAGTTAGGGAAGGCAGAAAACAGTTACAGCTTTTCTTATTGTCAAAGGGGCTGCAGAAACTACTTGTCAGTGTGGTACATCCTATGTGATCTTAAGGGCTGGTAAGAATGATTTGCTTCTAGCTGTTTTACCCCTGTATGACTACTGGTTACACACTCCCTGGCTCATCCTACCAGTAACATCTTCTAGTGAAGCATGACTTGCACTGTTTCCTTCTAGTTGTCTTACTTTTACCAGCAAGTTCCTTGGTGCCCAATGTACTAGTTTACTTCAGCAGCAAAGCTAGAGCTTTGCCTTAAGGACACGTTTTCTTAACAGCCATTTATATCCGATCAAGGGATCTGTAGCCATTTAAAGATATCTGTAACGTACCATGTATAACTGATGTCACCTCATGAGCCTTCATTTTTCTAACATAAGTATGAGCACCTCCAGAGAAAAGAAGGAAGGAATTAATGGCAACGTGTGGCTAAGCAGAGTTTTTCACTTGATCTGGCTCACAAATTGCATCTTTAGCAACTTGCCCAAATACTCATTTACAAATAAATTAAATTATCCCAGAATCTGGCCAATGAAGTTTTGAGATATTCCACAGTTGTAGTTTTACTTGAATGCATGTGGGTTTTGTTAGGCTATCTCTGAGAGCATATGGTTTTCAAAAGGTGACTTGAGGCAAAATCAATTTATTTTCTGGAAAGGAATTATTTATAATGGACGGAGGAGAAAGCAACACTGCTGGAGAGGAAGCCAAGGACTTCTTGCTGTAATTGTCCCCTATGAAGAAAGGCTAAGTGAACTGGGTCTGTTTAGCCTTGAGAAAAGAAGATTGAGAGGGGACCTGATCCAGGTCTGTAAATATCTAAGGTGTGGAGGGCTAAGTGGCGAGGCCAGACTCTTTTCAGCGGTGTGTGGAGACAGGACAAGGGGAAACAGCCAGAAACTGGAGCATAGGAAGTTCCGCACCAATGTGCACAAGAACTTCTTTACGGTGAGGGTGACGGAGCACTGGAACAGGCTGCCCAGGGACATTGTGGAGTCTCCTTCTCTGGAGATATTCAAGACCCGCCTGGACGCCCACCTGTGCGACCTGGTGTAGGGAACCTGCTTTGGCAGGGGGGTTGGACTCGATGATCTCTGGAGGTCCCTTCCAACCCCTACGATTCTGTGATTCTGTGATAACTTCTCATTTATTTGACCACAGTCATCTTATCAGTCTGATTTGCTCAGTGGGGCTTCTTCCACATGCTGGTCTGTTCCCAGATGTTGTTTCTACACAATACTTTCTAAAGTTTTTGCTTGTAATGCCAATAGTAAAATTAAGAGATTAAGAAAAAGGAAGTTCCTGATATTTTGTGATAATTTTCGGATACATATGTGCTTCCACTGAAATGTTACTTTAAGTAATGTGTTGTAGTTCCAGCAGCTGACATATGGAAGTAATAGAGAAAAGAATTACAGCTCCCTTTTTATAACCAAATGAAGGCAAATGCTCTGGGGACTGTCACACATGACATATGGCAAGAGGGTTTCCTTCCACCCATAGTGATTTGCTGCCATTTGGGAATCTCATTAGCATTCTCAGAACAAGGTTGTTATTGATCCTATTATTTTCTCACCCTGAGGTTAACCACTCTTAGCACATTTAAGGGGGAAGAGTACTGGATTCCCAGCCCACATCCCTGCTAAGTGACTGTTTCTTTGCTTACCTATGTCACAGGTCTTACAGTTTAACTGTTACATAACTCAAAAAAATACTGCACTTTCGGTGTTGATGTAACTTCACAGCTTTTATAATTAGCACACTTCCTGACTTACCAAAGGAAATTGCGTCTATGAATCTACTGTTGATTTCCCAAATCAGTAGGTGTGCAGTGTGGATGCAGTCACATGTATGTTCCTAGCAGTTGCGGAAATCTTTTTCATTTTTAATTCTCTTTTTCACTGTAGCAGTGAACGCTTTGATATCCTTAGGCTGAATGAATTCTCTTACCAGTGGTGTCTGCCTTTTGTATTTTCATTGCTGTTATTGATGGAATTGTGCACTGTAAGAGCTATTTAGCTATTCTATTTCAATATTAAGTAGTTATTAATTATATTAAGTTATATTAATTACTAATGTATTATATTAGTTATGTTAAGTAGTTCTCCTTATATAACTGAACTCTTTTTAGCACTGCTTCTACTTTTCCCTTGACTAAGTTTGTTATGCAGAGATATCTTTACACTTGAACTTAAGTCTTCACTTACAGAGAAATCGACACCAAATGCTTATGTCCACCCAGCATGCCATGCTTGAGTGATCATTTTTGGCTCACAGCCATGTAGTTAGCAAGTTCTGTCTCCTTTCCTTTCTTCAGAAACTTGTAATTTAAGAATGTATGTGAATATTTTCATGGATGAGATGAGAACGCATGTAATTCTGCACACTTTACTTTGAATATAGTTAACATAACCTAAGCTCAGCTCTGTTTGGTTTGATCCATATGGCTATGAAAGCAAAAGCTGCCATTCTAAAACTTATAAAGTGAAATGTGAGTCATGATGTATTGAAACCTTAGTATGCAATGTAAGAAATTCAAATCTGCTGGATAATTTGCCTCTGCTGAAAAAGCCTTTTCAGAGTTTCAAGATCAGTACTTTCAAAGCTGTCTGTTGTTGTTATTCAGTGAACAACATCTTGAGAGCAAAAGAAAAAGGGAAGTTGAGGGACATCAAAGCTCAGTAAGTACCTTCTCTGTGTTAATGCACTAGACCTGAGGCAAGATTCTAACATTCTGTGGCATGCGTGGCATCCTAATTCAAGACTGGCTGTGTGCTGGAACTGCTTTCCAGCCTACTGGCAGCGTACCCCTGAACTATCCTCTCTCGCCCTTTCCTTCCATACACTGCAGGCTCTCAGGTCAGAGGCTCTTTTTGTTCTGTTTGCAACTTTCTTTATTAAGTCTCTGTGCATGCTTAAGGCATGCTGTGAAAAGCACTTTGGTAATACAAATAATAACAATGCAACTACAGCTGTACAGATTCATCGCCATGCGAGCGGCTGGTAAAAGAACTATTCTGGGCTTTTTCAAATGACAAGCTTGCTGTCCAATTCCTTCTGCTAATGGAATAGAATAAAATTTTCACAGGCAACAGATTGAAATGCAGTGCAGACAGTTATAGAAATCAAAGCAATTAACTGTAAAACAGTATCAAGATTGGCCCTGACATCTTTGCAGATTTTCAGTCGTATCAAGAAGGCACAATATGGCCAAAAGAGAAAAATGAGGGGTAAAAGTGGGACAGTTTTTCAGTAGCTGCTCTTACAAGAACAGCTGCTTGGAAAGTGTCCATCCTTCTCTCCCATTCAGTCTGGAAGATGTCAGTGCCACAGCATCATTTATTCTGCATGGTCATGCTTACAAAACAAAGTGAAATTCAGTAGGTTGATCGGATGTTTGTAATCCTTTATGGAATAACAGTGTTGTATTTCCATACAATTCTAGTTTCCTTTTCTGTAGAGATTTTAGTGTGACTGATCTTTTTGCATATAAGATAACGCAAGATAAAAGTGATACTTCCTCTTTAAAAATCATGTTTGACAAAGCATAAAATCCTCATGATTGATTTAAAAAAAAAAAAAAAATAGGAGATTCCTTCTCATGCTTTACAGCCTTTGAGATAATTTAGTATTGCTCCTTAGAATGTACTTTTATAGTGGGAATAAATAACAATATTTTACAGTAGGAAAGTACTTCACCTGTCTGACCAAAGAATTTTCTAGAATATTGTGTTCAGTTCTGCAGCACTTAATTAGAAACATCTAGAGACTGCTTAGACAGAGACACCAAGACTGTCAGGAAATTTCTGAGCTAGGACTGAAAAAGTAATGGTGGCAAGTAATGGTGACCCAAAGCAGAAAGCAGTAGGCTGCAGATGTTTGCAGACTGTAAGCAGTGAAGGTGGATGAGAACTACTTGATGTAAGGCACTGAGATATTTGTCTGAACAGCCAGTAAAAGTTCCTTATAATAGCATGTGTTTCATGTAGTTGAACAGAGAGTAGTATCCGAAAGGAACTAGAAGGATTATGTAAGCATTTAAAAATTAAATTCAGCAAGAGAGGATGAAATATGGAAGCAATATAATATTGGCAGGGAATTTGTACTAAGATGTGCACTCAATCTCTTGAAGTGTAATGAAATGCAAAGCTCACTTTGGATCCCTGTATGTTGGTTTGAGTTCCCCAGGTGTAGAATTTAGTCAGTTGGGGGTATTTACCTACCTAATCTAGTTTCTATAATCTTGCCTTTTAGAAATGAGAGCAGTTATGCAAAACCAGAAGAGATGTATTAACTATTCAAACTAAATAATCCCCCTGTGTTTCTCTTACCAGTTGTCCCATGTTTCACACAAAATCTTGGATTTTTTTTTTTTTCCTCTGCTGAAGTATTTCTCCTAGACCAGGTGCTATGTAGGAGTCAATGAAGCTGTCCAAATTTTGATTACCCTATTTTAAGTTCCTACATCTTCTCCATGTTGACAAGATACAATCATAACTCTTCTCAAGCCCTGTGTTTTGTGTCAGCTCTTTTGTGCCAGCCTTCCTTGCCTGCTTTTTCATTTTCTACCAATTATTTGATACCAGTGCTGATGTTACAGAGGAAGTTCACTCAGCAACTTGGAAGCTACTAATAAAAAGAAGGGGGGAAAAAGACTTTATGCATCAGCTCATCTAAGACAAGGGAGGGGGATGGACAGGTGAGTAGATAAGGATTTTTACATAGGCAAGACAGTAAGAGAAGCTTGGACATCTGTTTGCTGCCATTGAGGGAGGAACAAGAAACATATTTCTGAGTAGACTATAACATCTGCATGCTGCCCAGCCCATGGTATGGTTCATTTATTCTGCATGACAGCAGTGTGGTAGTTCTGCTACACTTGTTTGAGCAGAGCGAGCAACAGGCTGTTTGTGATCTGAATGAAGAGAGAACAAGTCTTCATTTATTTTGTGGTTTATTTTATTTGTTCTCTAAGATGTTAAACTAAATATTAGCACCAATATTATTGTGCTTGTCTAAAACCCCTAGGGGGGAAAAAAGTATAACGTGGCAAACACCAGACCTCTCTCTCTTTTTGTCTGGTAACAGCATGCGATGTCCAGTATTATTTTTCAAGCTACCTAAATTGCAGCATGTTCTTTCTTAGCTTGTGATTTGAGTTTTACTGTGAACGCACAACAAATTTATTTTGTAATTGTAGCTAGTGTTAGTAATCACTCTAATTACTGGAAAAGTCTTGTAAAATTTTAAATGCTTTAGAGTTTGTATGCTCTAGAAAAATAGATAAATACCACCCACTGTTGAGCTGTGATTGTCAGTATAATTTGGTCAACATTTCAAAATCTTGTTTATTTAAAATTCTACTGAAGAAGCCCAAGCTTTTCAGCTTAGGAGGCAGCTCAATCCATGTTTATCCAGGGTCCAGCACTGAGGTTCAGAGAATACTAATGCTGACAAAATAAATCAGGCTGAAGCTTGTTCACAGGGCCATATTCACAGATGGTTGGTACTTGCTGTACACAGCAGTGACACCACACTTTCCTTTCCAGAAAAAATCATGCATTTATAATGGGTCTGTTTGCCTCTGTCAATCCATCAACCCAACAACTTTTGAACCTATGGGCCAGTTTCATTCCAAGTTGACAGATATGGACAGTTCTCAAAGATGGTTGGATTCCTCCTAGATGCCAGGAAATCAGTGGAATAAGACGTACGAGGATCAATGCATGCTCTAAAACAGGTTTCAGTGAGCTCTGCTTTTATCCTTTCGCTTTGACGTGCCCCCAGCATGTCAGTCTATGTCTGGAAACTAGTGATAGCACAGACCATCTCTTATTTGTCTAGATAGGATGTGGGGGGCAGGGTGGAAAAGGAAGGCAGGGCTTTTGGAACCCAAAGGGGAGGTAAGTCCCAGGTGTCACTGTGGGATGAAATGCAGACTACTGAATGGTAAGAATAGGTTTGGGGGACAAATTTCTATAAGAAAACAAGTTTTATGACACAGATTACTTGTTCTGTGTGCCAGCAGTGAGTGAAAAGGTGGATCTGAAATCTAACTTGCGTCTCTAAAATCACTGTCGTTTTGGATACAGCCGCTGACAGATGCATGTGAATGGGGTAGATGTAATGACAGCTGCTGCTCTGTGAGGCCACTGCAGTTCCTTCTGCTGAGAGATGAAGCCTGGAAATTCTTCCAGTATTGAATCTTCTGGATATTTTCATAATTCAGTGGCTGTACAGAGCCACATGTTGGGGTACAAGGGTCTTAGCAGCTGAACCAGGCAGTGCGTGATGAATAGGAGTGCACACTGTTTGCCACATGGAAGGTGGTGACCAGTCCATGCTGTGAAGCACAGCCCTGCTTGGGGAGCAGCCCTCCTCTTCCAGCCAGACACTGACTGCTGTGTCTGGTGGCAGCAGCGAAGGCTAAAGCTGGAGCTGGAATGTGAAGAAACATTAAATAAGAGACAAACATGATGTTGACAATGAATACAGTATTAGCAGTTTGAGTAATATTTGTGTTCTTTCTGAGAATCACAGAATCGCAGGGGTTCGAAGGGACCTCAAGAGATTTAGCAGGGGGATTGGACTCAAGCAGGTACCTTACGATAGATTGCATAGGTAGGCATCCAGATGAGTCATGAATATCTCCATAGAAGGAGACTCCACAACCTCTCTGGGCAACCTGTTCCAGTACTCCATCACCCTTATCATAAAGAAGTTCTTCTACATGTTAGTATGGAACTTCCTATGTTCGAGTTTTAGGCCATTACTCCTTTCTCTATTGGTACACACTGCTGAGAAGAGCCTGGCCTCATCCATTTGCCTCCCGCCTCCTGTTAGGTATTTATAAACATTTATCAGATCCCTTCTCAGTCATCTTTTCCCCAGGCTGAACAGACCCAGGTTACTCAGCCTTTCCTCATACAGGAGATGCTCCAGGACCCTAATCATCTTTGTGGCCCACCTCCAGACTCCTCCTAGGAGATCCCTGTCTTTTTTGATGTGAGGAGCCCAGAACTGGACACAATAGTCAAAATGTGGCCTCATCAGGGCAGAGTAGAGGGGGAGGGTCACCTCCCTTGACCTGCTGGCCACTTTCTTTCTAATGCACCCCAGGATACCATTGGCCTTCTTGGGTACAAGGGCACACTGCTGGCTCATGGCCAACCTGCTGTCCACCAGGACCCTCAGGTCCTTCTTCGCAGAGCTCATCTCCAGCAGGCCATTCCCTAGCCTGTACTGATGAGCTGGGTGACTAAAAAATATATGAATCATTGGATAGCCATGATGTTCTAACTTCATTGACAAAATATTGTGCAAAATTGACAACATTATTTGCCAAGAAGTGAACTGGAATAGGAGCTGATCTACTCTCTCATGCTAAGAGATGGCCAGTCATGCTCAGAGCTGAGGCAGCTGAACAGTGTGAGCTACTTTATGGCACAGCTGCCTAAGTGCTTGCGCTGTGGGTTACAGACCTTGTTTTCCAGCTGTACTCACTGGTTCAACAAAAGTCATCAGGTCACAAGAATTTTAACTGGATGAATATGAGGAGATGTCAAATGTGTTTTAGAGTTGCTTTGTTCTCAGTTTAACTTGTGTTATACTCTGAGAATTTACCTTTTTGTACATGCTGTTTCATATTCTGTGAATGAAAGAACCGGTAAGTATTCCATTGAATCACTTCTGACTAAAATCCAGGAAAAATATCATATGGACTAGTAGGGTGTTTATTAGTTCTACTTCAATTGGCCCAGGTTTTTTGACCTTTAGTTAAAAGAAATGCAGGGCTTTATTTCTGTTAACTGTAGGATAATGAGATCGTTTAGCTGTTTAGTGATAGTCACCTCTTTCATCAAAGAACAGTTTAATTAAGAGCTACTAATTGCTGAATTCCATACAGAATCCTGAAAACAGCATGATAATTACATTGCTTTATTAAATACTATTGGCACCAAGTATTTAAAGCCTTCAATTCACCTTGCCATAATTAGCTTATTCTCATTAGCTGCTTTCTCAACCTCCAAGACGTGAGAAGCTGGCAACAGAACTTAGTTAAAAGTATTTCTTAAATTTTTTAAATTTCTTGATTGTACAAATGATACATCTGGATGAAAGAGCCTAATTACTTGAAAATGTGTAATTGGGCCATCATCAAGATTGTTATTTACATGATACAAAAAATATCCAAAGGAAGTCCCACCAACATTAAAATTGTGTTCTTATGGAAAACTTTGAAAAATGTTGCCTCAAATGACTTGCATCAGAAGTGGCTACTTGGTTTGTTTGTTTGTTTTTAGTGTTCTTTGGAGGACATCAAATTCAGATCCCTGTCTCTGATAATCAGGATTGCATGTTTGCACAGTTACAGCACCTATGCATATAAACTGTAGGTGTCTTTCCTGAATTTTTTGAAAATCAAATTCACTGTGTCTCATACTGCATACTGAAAAAACAAGATGCGCATCATCAGGCTTCAGCCTTCTATTTCATCTTATTAATGCTTTGAAGAGCAGATGGGTTGCTGAGTTAGTGGTTCTTACTGAATGTATTGAAAAGATTTGCACCAACTTTCTTACTTGTTGAGTATGGTCCTTAATACTACAGGAAATCTGTTAAGCTCCTCAGGTGGATGGTTGGGGCACACAGTCCCAGCTAACGCAATCAGTAACAGCTTTGCCTGTCCTGCACGTTAAACACCTGGGCTCTAAGGCTTTCCTCTTAGGTAATTTAAAAATGTAATTGCTGAAGGTAGAAGCTAGCTGTCAGTAAACCATACTAATTTTTAAATAATAAGACTTAAAGTCTTCTCCAAAGATTTTTTGCACGTGTTTTTAGTTTTAAATTCTGCCATGGTTCTCTGTAAATAGGCATCTCGCTGGCGTATGGTACTTCCAAACTGTTAATTAAATTGTCCTATTTTTAAGGGACCCGGTAGACTTTTCAAAATCTAAAATCAAAAATCTGTAATTCAAAGAATAATTTTTCTTTAAGTCACTGTATCTTAAGAAACATTTTTCCCCTAATTTTTAATATTTTGTACAAAATAACAGGCATAGTTGTCTTCAGCTCACGTAGAATCTGCTATGTTATGAACTCCAACATAATTATTATCAGTTTAGCTTTTCCAGCTCTGTTTCAGCAGTCTTTATACCTCTGCTGGATTGTGTCCTATTGGATGTCTTGCTTCTGCCAAACTGTAGAGCAGTATCCTCTCCACACACAGTTTAGGGTCTGTTTATAATTTATGGTCTCTGGCAGCTGAACACTTTGCTGGAAAGGCTGAAGATTTTTTTGTTTGTTTTCCTCTCTTGCCCTCTCTGTAGCACAGCTCAGTCAATAGAATGCACAGAGAAAATGTAATCATACTTCTCCTTTTGTCTGAAGGGTATTCAAAATATTTTTCAGATAAACCCGGTATACCCAAAGCAATTATTCTTTCTCCTGCATAGATTAAATGTTTATGGTAATGGGTGTCAGAATGATAATCTTGGAAATCCAGAAAGAATAGACACTGAATTTTAATTATGTTCTAAAATACATAATGTATCTTGAGGGAAACGTTTTTCCTCAGAAGTAAAATAGTCTGTCTAATAAAATAATGATTCTCAGCCATGTGGGATGGGCCCTTACTGACACTGCCTTATGTTTCTCCTTGCTGTGCTGCCTTCCATTGCTTCCATACACACTAGATTCTTGCTGCTGCCTTCACTGCCATAGCTCCTCAATGGTTGCTGTCACCGCATCACTGGGGCTCACTTTCAGCTTCTTATCACATTACTGTAACATTTCCTGTGGATCCCTGCTGCTCCCTCACTGCTCTCTCCCTTCCTTAGGCAGTATGTCGCTCCTTCTTCCTTTTCTTCCATAAATCTCAGTGCCAAGCAAACCCCAGAACCACAGTTTGTCTCTGGTCTGTGCTATGCTGGGCCTTGTCTCACCTCTAACTCTGAACACCTTGCTAGCGCCTCAAAGCCTGGGACCGGAATGCAAAAGATGGTAAGGCAAACTTCAAAATACAAATGGGAGATTTCAAGTAGTGATTGTTGAATTGCTGAAGCACAGTGCTTTAAAAGAAGTTAAAGCTACTTCTGCATCCAAGCACCTATAAAGGTGCTTCATGTACTTAACTCATGTGCTTTCACATTACGCTTCATACCAATTTGTTTTAAATTTTCAGAAAGTCTTTGCCTTTAATAAAGAGCCGGTATGACTTCAGAAGCA
This sequence comes from Pavo muticus, assembly GCA_016647715.1. Taxonomy (NCBI): domain Eukaryota; kingdom Metazoa; phylum Chordata; class Aves; order Galliformes; family Phasianidae; genus Pavo; species Pavo muticus. The sequence goes on along the minus strand of JACDJE010000286.1, from coordinate 976,665 downwards.
AAATAATTTGTAATTCAGTGACTCCTTTGATAGTATGTGAAACAGCAAAGTGAATGTTCCTGAAAAGGTATCTGTTTTCTGAAAAAAAGAGGGAAGAGATAACTCAGTGTTGTGATTTTCCCAGCCGGTCTTTCTTCCTTTTGTTTCTGACATGGAAGAACGTTCTGAATTGAAGTTTAGTGTCTTAATGCTGCAGCATTGTGAGACTATGTCTACCTTCTTTCTAATTTAGTCAAAATCTATGTAGTACAAGTAAAATTAACAGTTATGAACTGTTTTGCTTTTCAAGTGTCTTGAGTTCTTTAGCAGCTTTTGAGTAGGAAAATGGTCATAAATATGTTGGTATGACTACAGAAACAATAGTTCCTTCTTCACAAAACAAGATTAAAGCATTCTTGATTTATGTATTTGATAAGCTGAGATGTTTGGGATAGAAGACTCTGTTGATGTTGAAGAAATTACTACCGTCTGTCTACTGAAGACAAGTTGACGCTTCTGACATCTCCGTAACAGGCTATAATGGGAGCTCATGTGAAGAGGCATTTGAGAACAGGAGTAAGAATGGTTTCGTGACTACGAAGAGAGGAAGCAAGTTCTGGCAATATGAGTTTTATTCTTGGCTTTACTACTGATTTACTTGAGCAAAAGCTTGAAAGCTTTTGACAACCCATTGTCATCTGTCTGTGCCTCTGTTTGTCCTGTCTGCAAGGTGAGAAAAATGAAATAGAGCTGTTTCCTTTGTAAATAAAGTTGAAATTTCGAATGAAAAGTGATTTTAAAAAAAGAGCTAAACATTCTGGTTGTCAAAAAAGGAGGCCATCCTTACAAAGGCAGGAATTTTCATACTTTTTCATGTTCATTCAGAAACAGTTCTTTTGGCTTCTGTTGTTGCATTTGTGATCTTAGAGCACATTTCCCTTAAATTCTCATTTAACTCTGGTATTGATTGATATAAAATAACATTGGCAATTATAGCAGATTATGTTTGCTTAGAAGTTTCATCAAAAGTGAAACTGAAGTAACTTAAATGGGATCATGCTGATTAATCACCTATATTAAATCTGGCTTTATTTACAACATGATTCCTTATATTCCTTTCGTTATACTATAAATATATCAGATGCAAGGAATGGAAGAACTCTGTCTTACTCTCAGGACAACTTTTGTCTATTCCTTGGATTGTAACAGGGCCTCTTTCTGAGATTGTTTTGGACTACTGGTGAACAAAGGGATCTATCCTCCTATATTGAATTCTCACATTTGATTTCTGGCAAAATAAATTTCCTAAACCTAATATGTGAGCTAGGAAAAGTTTAAAATTAAATACTCTACTGTAGCTGTGTACATAAGAGTGATTACACAGCCAGCGATTTTATTTTCCTTGCAGTACCAGTGGAAGTATAACAAATGGAGTAAGTAATTATTTATAAACAGAGGAAGATTTTACTGAATGGCTTTTAAAACACAATCTTTGGTACTAGCATATTTATATAACAGCTCATCCCCAGGGGGACTTTTCATAAAACAATTGTAAAATAAAGAAAATGTCACCGGCTTACCTTCAGTGTATAGAATAGCATTAGAAATATAATTTCAGGCTCTTCCTCCCCCCTACTTCTGTCTCTGATAGAAACTCACAGTAACAGTCCCTGCCATCTGCTACTATATATTTTTCCTGAGTTTTAACATTTTGTTTTTAGAACCTGAAAGATTAGTAAAATGTCAAGTTACCAAGAAAATAATCATGGGCACGACAACTCAAATGTTATCTCAGCTTGTCTGTACAAAAGATGGTTCACAGTAGGGCTGTGCCCTCCCTCTGCAGATAGAGCAAGTGAGCAGATATGCAGTTGGTTATCAGCTGATACATTTTCGAACAGCAGTGCTAGATTTTAGAAGAACATCTGTTGATTTTAGTGAGAATAACATGGCCAAAAAAAAAAACCAGTGGGATCTCTTTGAAAGTTCATTTTGTAGAAAATGAACTCCTGATCTCCTTAAGAGTTTTGTGTCATGTGTGATAGATCAGTGAGGAGTGGAAGCGGGCTTTCTTACTGTGACTGTTGGCCTAGAGGAAATGCAGCCCCCAGGCAGTCACTGTGAGAAGGTGCTAATTACACCAGTAATGCCAACTCCCAGTAGAGAACTAACTAAGCGCTGAATTATATTATTATGGAAATGTCATGAGTTTTTCCTACCTAGCTCCTAGCCCCTGATTGAGAACCTGGAATCATGGCTGTCCTGTTAGCCACGTGCCTACAGTACACCCAGAACTGCAGCAGCAAACTCCTTCTGAACAGCCTTTCTCGAGCATTTCTAGTCTCTTTCCTTTCTGTTTTTCCATTGACTGGAGATTAGACTGGGACTCAGTAGCTGAGAAGTTGTTAGAAAGGTAAGCTCAAAAATTGTTCTCAGTGCTTCATAGTTGAAAGGTTGATTCTCCATGGCAGTAAATGCAATATAAAGAATTTATTTTTAAATGTAGCCTTGCCAGAGGCTGCACAAGGTAGTCCTCTACAGGGTTTTCTGGGAGGTGGCAGATAGCTTTAAGGAAATATATTTGATATTAAGATTTTAGAAATACTCATGTTATCAGTCAGACTTGCTCATTTGGAACTAAACTTTATCACTGTGAATGTAATGTTTGTTTTTTTCCCTAAACTCCTTGAAAGTTGTACGGTGCAGGAAGATCCAAAGATCTGCCTACCTGCTGGGCTGCTGAGGAACCTGCTTCCCTGGCGTGCACACACCTTCAGAATGATATTTTGGAGGTTTCTAAATGTCTGTTATGTTCTTTCATTGGGGCCTGTTGAACACAATTCAGAGGAAGAGAGCTTTGCAGCCCATTCATGTCATCTCACTGTCAAGCTGTACTCAGAATCTCATGTTCAAAGTTACATACCGTTAATGTAAGAAGCATATAGCTGTATCGTTTACCTCCCATGTTTTTAACTGCACATCTCACTTAAAAGGTAAAATTTTCATTGAATTTGTTCTTGGCAGCTCAAGGATGGCTTTAATAATATCTTCTGTAGATTTGCTACCTTTCATTAGAATAAGGAGTCTCCCCAATGATCTTTGCTGTCAGCCTGTGCAAAAGTCCTTGTTACGGTGTTGGAAGATTTCTCTCCTTATTCGACTTCAGAAGTCTCAAGCTGGTATTCAATTATCTCTCTTCTGTGCTCCATTTTAGTCATTTCTTTAGCAAGTCCGTTTGCGGGATGTTTTACAGGCATTCCTTCCTGGTGAAAAATGATCTTTGACACACAGCTGCTGTTCCTTGGAGCCTCCTTCACTTCTGCTGCTGGAGCTGGACACTGAGGACATGGGAGAGGCAGGCTGATGGGAAAGGAATGTGATGCCCTTCCTGACCTGAGCAGATCTCTAGAAATGGGAGGCAGAAACATGGTAGCTCTTTCAGAGATTTAATTTTATGATGGATGTAGATTTAATGAATATGCTTACTCATAGTGCTCTGTTCTGCTGAAATTAAAAAAAAAAAAAAAAGCTAGGCAAGTGCTAACGATGTCTCGGAATTGATAGCACTCATTCTGTTAGCCGTGTCAGCAAGATTTAGTACTGCAGCCCCTCGGGATGAGGACAAAAAGGACTTTATCCTCTTGCTACCAACCAGCTCCCTCAGGCACCTGCTTCCCAGAGCCAGGCAGAGCCATAGCCCTATCTGCTTGCTGAGGCCTCAGGCTATGGCCTCACCCTGTGCCTCCCCAGCCCGTGCTGCTGCTGTGGGAGGTGAGGGGCTCTGATCAGTGATGAACAGGGTAGTAAGGGGACTGGAGAATGACTGCATTCGTGCTCCTGGCTGTCTCCCAGTGAGGGTAGGTGGAAAGGCTCAGCACTGCAGAGGGAGAGCAGAGCAGAAACAGGGTATGTGCTGTGGTGTGTGGTCATCTCTTGATGGGGATGACCCCTGGGCATGCTGCCTCAGGCTGCTTTTAGTTTGGGAGCAGGAGAGTCCCTGTTAATGTCATCTTTTCCTAGGTTTTATCACTGTAATGTTGTAGGTAGGGTAGGATAGTTCAAGGAAACAAGCTTGATATACATTGTGGATAGAGGTTGTACTTTCATAGGCACTGGAATGGGCTGCCCAGGGAGGTGGTGGAGTCACCGACCCTGGAGGTGTTCAAGGAACTTTTGGACTCTGTGTTGAGGGACATGGTTTAGTGAGAACTATTGGTGATAGGTGGATGGTTGGTCTGGATGATCTTGTTGGTCTTTTCCAACCTTGGTGATTCTGTGATTAGAACTGATGTAGATGAATACTGTAAAATGCCTGAAGAAGAACTTGTGTGCTCAGAAGCTTGTCCGACAAGGTGGGTATCACAGGTATCACCTCCATCTGTGAAATGGGGCTGTATTTTAAGAAACTGTAATCTAACTATGCTATAGCTATATCTAAAGCTGGACTTGACTTCTGTGCTAACATTTTGTTGTCTTTGGCTTCTTGGTTAAAAAAATATATATATTGTGGTTAAGTTGCTAACAAGTTGCTAGTAGTGGTGAGGTGCAGGCTGCTCGGAGAAGCTGAAGATGCCCCATCCCAGGAGGTGTTCAAGGCCAGGTTGGATGGGGCCCTGGGCAGCCTGATCTGGTGGGTGGCAGCCCTGACCCATGGCAGGGGTTTGGAACTGGGTGGGCTCTAAGGTCCCTTCCAATCCAAGCTATTCTACAACTCTAATATAATGCAAGTGTCCATATGAGTCTTATTCTCAAGGTACCAATCTGTCATTGAATTCCAGAAGTGGGATGCCTGCTCGACCTTTGTACCTTTGAAAACATTACGTTATTTTGATGTTTTTGTGATTTTTAAACTCTTACCATTTTGCAACATGCTCAGAGGTACTTAATTTTGACAACGGTATTATTTTTAATCAGATTATTACTACAATTGTAGTACAGTGCGTGCTGCCTTTGAAAACTCGTTGCTGATCTTTGATGTAAAAATTTCCCTTTCTTTCCAAGGCATTACTACTTAGCAGTCAGCTCAAGTACCTACTCCTGGGTGTGTGTGTGCTGTAGTGGCCCTGCAGCTGTGCTGTGTGCACTCACAAATCCTGAAAACCCTTGAGTGCTCTCTAAAAAGCAGCTATCAAATGCTCACCTGAAAGCAGGCAGAGGAATGTGCACTCCAAGTGTTGTTTTAGAGCAGGCTGTTCTGTTGTTACTTTCTAGATGGTTTTTGTTGTTTTTCATGTTTTTTGTTTTATATCGGGGAGCTGGGTTTGTTACATTTGGAGAACTGAAATAGTGAACAACAGCAGAGTAGAAGAATTTGGGGAGATAACTCTTTTAAGTAACTTTTAAATCTTAGGAGTGACAAATCAAGAAGAGCATATTGAAATCAAAGACGATTGAAGCTGTATCTGATGAGTAACAGCTTTCCCCTTTCTTTCTGCATGCTGCTTTTTGTTTGTACTAATTTAGTGAAAGTACATTTATGCTGACAGACAGTATCATAGCTGTCTGAGAAATGAGTCAGAATTTGGGGATAGGATTAAGTTCTTCGATGCGGAATAGGTTTAATTTAGCTTCTTTCTGTCTTTCTGGATATTTTTTTCATTACCAGTAATTCTGGAATGTGAATAAAATGCTGTGTATATACTTGACTTGATCTAGAGAAACATAAGTCTAATAAATGCTGTTCACCCGAGCAATTAGAGCAGTGGTCTGGGACACAAGAAATTGGAATTTTGGTCCTGGCTGTCATTACTCAGATGTGATTTATCAGGGAAAGCTTTTCTGTGGTATATGCCTTTGTATTTAGTAGATAGTCATGTTTACGAGAGAAATGATGCAGTTTGCATGCTGTCTTTAATCTTTTAATAATAATTAAAATATATCGTTGTAATATATAAAGAGCTACTTTTACATAGAAAAAAAATGGAAAGATGTGTGCCTTTAAATCTATTTATATTGTTACATTTAATTTCTGTACCAAGTGTAGTTTTCTACAGTTACATGTTGGTTTATTTTTCAGGCCTTGCTTGACACTCAGAATCTTTTGAGAACTCAGATTACAAATTTTACTTTCAACCTGGGATTTTCAGGGAAATTTTATCACACAGGTAAGAATGGAAAACTAAAATTACTTTCATTTTCGTGGTGTTCTTTGTACTATGATGTCCTTTCTTCCATGTTTCTTTGGGACATAATTTGTGTGATATATCAAATAAATTTTTCTTCTAAAGTTGTTATGCTGGATTAACCCTTTGTTTGAGCTGTAGTATCTGTGAAACTAATCATGTAGGTAGAGTCTATAAATACATCTGCAGCTCCATTTCTCTGTTTAAATATATATATATATTTATATATATAGTGCCCATTCTTTGCATAATAGTCTGATAAGGAGAACAACGATTCGGAAGTAGGAGAGCCAGGTTGCAGTTTCTAAGTGTGAGAAGACTAATCCATTCAGAAAAAACTGAGTAAGAGGAATGTTCCTTTTCCTCCTACAAGCCAGGACAAGCCTGGACACAGGACCAAGGGAACTTAAAAAGGCCACTACAGTCTGGGATGACAGTTTTCTGTAGGATTTATACATCTTATATGCATGTCATTGGATAACAGTGAAATCAGTCCTGAGAGTGAAATAAACTCTCTTAATGTTTCTTCATACTTCAATTCAAAGGACAAGAAATTTCAGCTGTAGAGAACTGCTACAGAACCTGTCCCAGGAAGTGGAGGGAGAGAAGCATGTAGGTGAATTTAATTTTTCTCTGCGTCCATGCATGGAGTGCATGGAGAATTTAGGTGGTAATTTTAGATGAACAGAAACATCTCAGGATGAAGAATCTGAAATTTCTACTAAAGCGCATTGCCTGCACTGGGGAATAGATTGAGTTCCTCTTTGCCTTTTATTAAAATTCAGTTCCTTTTGACCTGTTGTTGTGATAAATGGCACTGGGCCCCTCACTGCAAGAAAGACATTGAGGCCCTGGAGCGTGTTCAAAGAAGGGCAACAAAGCTGGTGAGGGGTCTGGAGCACAGGCCTTATGAGGAGCGGCTGAGGGAGCTGGGATTGTTCAGTCTGGAGAAGAGGAGGCTCAAGGGAGACCTTATTGCTCTCTATAACTACCTGAAGGGAGGTTGTAGCGAGCTGGGGGTCGGCCTCTTCTCTCGTGTAACTGGTGATAGGACTAGAGGGAATGGTTTCAAGCTGTGCCAGGGAAGATTCAGGCTGGATATTAGGAAATACTACTTCTCTGAAAGAGTGGTCAGGCACTGGAATGGGCTGCCCAGGGAGGTGGTGGAGTCACCGACCCTGGAGGTGTTCAAGGAACGTTTGGATGTTGTGATGAGGGACATGGTTTAGCGAGAACCATTGGTGATAGGTGGATGGTTGGACTAGATGATCTTATAGGTCCTTTCCAACCTTAGTGATTCTGTGATTCTGTGATTCTGTAATCAAATGAAGTGTTCTGTTGACTTTACTGAGCAATCTGTTGAGCAACAAAAGTTCATCCATTTGGATAGTTTGACCTCTACTGTAGAGATACCATAGCAATACATTTTATCCATTAAAATAATTTTATACTTAAACCACTGTAGCTATATGAAGAAGTAAAAGTTAAGGTATTAATTAGGATTTGATATAGAAGAAGCAGGTGGTCTCTGCTGACAAATAGAGAAAAAGGCATACTTGAAAAATAGGACAACATCAGAGCCTGAAGGAGAGTCAAAAGACAATACAAGGCCATGTCATAGTTGAAGGATATTAATATGAAAATAGAATAGGTAACATAGGAAACAAACAAAGGATTTATTCATAACTGAAGATACAAAGAACTTGAGTAGGCTTGATTGCTGTGCATGTTGAATTGGAGATGGAAGTGCATAACTCTTCTTGTGCTTAGTTGTGTACCTTGGTCAGAATTACTTGCCATGCTAAGAGGAAGTCTGTTATTTAGTGCTGAAAAGCTGAACAGAAGCACTATCCCTCCACAGATTTCTTTTGGGCTCAGCAGAGATCAGCTGGACTTGCAAGGACCTCTGTCTTCCAGGTGTAACCTGCACAATTCAAAGAGACTAACAATTCAGTGAGACTAACTTCCTCGCGTTCAATGCATCGCTTTCTCCATCCATTCCCACCCTTTCCTCTTCCCTTCTCTTGGCTAGAATGGCCTGGCAGAAACATCCTGGCTGCCAAGCCTGCCGCCTGCCAGTGTCTCAGCAGGCAATGGTACTTTCAAGACTATTTGTTTTGTTTCAGTTGACAGCTCAGATACTTTGAATGGAGTGTGCATGTGGGTTTCCTTGTTTTGGTTGACCGAGATTTGGCAAAGAAATTGCAAGTTTGTAGTACAAACTGACCCAGTTACCAGCTGTAAGCTCAATGAGTTGAGCCTATCTTTGTTACAGCCCATCTCTTGCTGAGGCTTTCTTTTCCTCAGAAGTTTCTTTTCCTGAAGAAACATCTTTTTTTTTTTTCTCCCTGACATGGCTATTTTACAGCCTTTAACCACTCCTGTTACTTTCCTTGGTAGCAGGTGACATGACATAGGACCAATTAGGCTCACGTGGAGTCAAAAAATCTAATGATCCTATGGGTATTGATACATCATTATATACATCTGCCTCTATTTTTCCTCCATTATTTTAGTTCCTTCTGAGGTAAAGAGAAACTGGCAACAGTGAAGGAATGTCAGACAAGGTTTGTTGGAGGAAAAAGGAGAAAGCTGATAGAGTTTGTGAGAGTAAGGCCTTACTGATGGAGAAAACAGAGGCTGAAAGACTGGAAAAGAGTTAGCATTACAAAATACTAAGAGAAAAAAGATTTGTAAATTGTGCTGATTTTTTGGAAGGAGTAGGAATAAGTGGCCTAGCAGCAGACAGGCACACAGTGAAGATTGTTAAGCTGTAGTTTTTCAAAGTTTGGCTCATGCAGCCTTTATAAGGCAATCCATTAAGGAATTATTTAAATGCGACAGTCTTTGACAGGACTAGCCTATCAGTAAAAGTGCACTGGGACTAGACTAAGTATCTGGGCTCAGGGGTTGGGGAGCGTCAGTCCTAATCTGTCAGCTCATTAGGCCCTGGTATTTCCCATCCCTGAAGTGCTGTCAGAGACACAGGCTAAGTCTCTGCTGGGAAATTATTTAGAGCTGAAGAGCAGGCGTGTTGCTGAAGGCAATGGTCATTGCTGTTGAGTTAAGGGAACAATCTCTGAAGTGCTCTTGGTCCAGGCCAGCCCCACACTCCTGTGTGCACCCCAGCAGGGAGTAGGGGAAGCTCCCGTTCCCAGCAGGTTGCTGGGATGCAGTTCTCTTGCTGACTGGAATTTATGAGCATCAGATTGGCCAGTTGGCTCAGGGTCAGGCCTGTCACCATCTTATTTACTGATGTAGTTGTAGCATGAGAGGTCTAGGAGAGCAACACAGCTACATGCTGCTGCCCAGGCGATTCCTATTAATCAGCATAGCGATTAGAAATTGCTGCAGGGTCTGTTCCAGGGCACTGCATCATTAGGAACAGATGAGGAGAGCACCTGAAAAGGCAGATCCAGGGACTGAGAAATAACTCAGTGAGTTCCAGCCGCTTTTTGGGTACCTTTGAAGATGCAGGTTTCTGGGAACCTCTGAACAGGTTGTAACTGGAATGGTGAGAATTAGAAGGAAGATAAAACAATTGTGTTATGCAAAATGTTTTCAAAAGGCTGCTGGAAAAAAATATTTCCACATACCATAGGTACCAAAGGGAAAAGGAGTTTGATTGGAGAGTAAATTTAATTTGGATACCAATGAAGACTTGCAATATTTTCATTTATCCTAAGCAGTCTTGTATACAAGTTCTCAACTTCTGTCCCTTAGCTTCTAGTGTTATTGATACAGCACATGAATACGAGGACAGTACTGTACTATACATTCAAAATGCTGTGAAAATGGATCAATCTTTTAGCTGGCTATGGTTACTTCAGGGAGAGGAATGTGTACCTGGAAACATTTAAAATCCTTAGTACTTTGAAAAGTCAAATTTGGTTTTGCTAATTTCCATCTTATATTTCAAACACTTATAAGATCATAATGTATATTTCAAGGATTTTTTTTTTTTTCCAGGCACTGAGGAGGAAGATGAAGGTGATGACCTGCTGCTGAGATCTGTGGATGAGTTTTGGTGGTTTCCCCACATGTGGAGTCACATGCAGCCTCATCTCTTCCACAATGAGTCGTCACTGGTGGAGCAGATGATCCTCAACAAAAAATTTGCCTTAGTGAGTAATATTTTTGCTTTTTATATTGAATTTAGGTATTCAGAAACCATTATTTCTGTTTTTTAGGAAAATCAGTGCTGGCAGGAGTTGGAGAATTCTTAACACATCTATGAACTTGCTCTGTCCATGTTCTGACTACCTGAGTGCACAGACTATCAACCACTCCCACTGTGCCCTGACTAATGCATTTTAAGAGAAGCAGGACAGAATACGTAGAATTTGGAAACATTCTAGTATGTTTTAGCAACGGGGCTGTGTAAACAACTAACAGATGTCTGTAAGACAAAAACAGAGCATGGCACAATGCCTGTGCTCGAGATCTGCTGCCATAAATGCTTTTCAGCTGTTTTCAGTGGTCTCTTAGACTGGAAAACTTCAATGGAAATTTTATTATTTAGGTGTGTGTTTAGCATAGATAATAGGATTTGAGGGCTAATAGCAGTGGGAGGCTGTTGGACTGGTTGAATGTAAAGACATAAAGAAGTGTTATGGCAGAATTACTCCAAAAACACAACTTGTTTGTTGAAACATTTCTATTCTTCCAGTGGCCTAATTTTACGTCTCCCTGCTCAAAACACAGTGGCTGCTTTTTAGCTGGTAGGTTAATTATTTTGCTCCTGTGAAGAAGAGATGGCTTTGAAATACTGGTGCAAAAACTAGTATGCTGATGGTCATGTGTCAGTGAGTGGAGGTGAAAGGCATAGATACATCAAGCAATTAAAACTTGTGTTTGAAAATTTTGCTGTAAGAAATGTGTGTGCTTTCTTCCTACCAAAAACTTTATCAAGTCTACTGCAATTTGTAGTTATACTGAGTACAGACCAGCTTGGTTTTACTGTTTCCTTTAAGGAAAGCTTTTCAGTGAAATATAGGACTATGAAAATTTAAACACTCTGTGTTTTTTCTTGAACTTTTTTTTCTTTTCTTTTCTTTTTTTTTTTCTCTGTGATTCTGAGTACTTTTGAAAGGTCCACTCAAAATTAAATTAGTTCTTGTAGTTCTTGTGTGATGGAAAAGGACCTAAGACATCTCCTGGGCTTAGTCTGCATGATGTAACTATTAAAGTGTTTTACTAGAAAACACTTCATCGATTCCTGTTTTCTTCTCTACTTTCAGTACTCTTAATACTTAGAGATATTTTATATTAAACTTTTTTCATGTCTGAAGCTTTGTATAGTAGCCTGCTACTTGTTTAATTCACTTAAAGTATTGAGATTAATAACAAAGATCGATATTCTCCTTATTTTAGAGAGGCTGAAAAATGTGCATAGTGTGTGTGAAATACTCAACTTGGGAATTAGTGACTGAAATCAATGAGATACTAATACATTGAATATGATAGGTTTCATAATTAGAATAAAAGATATTGGTTACATATTTATTTCTGCATATTGTAAAACTTGAAAAAGAAATCTTAAAATCCAGACATTTATTGAGAGCTAAATGAGGAAGATTAAATGAGACATTAGAGAATACAATTTCTTACATGTTTTGTAAAGATTATTCTTTCTGATGTTTATGCATGCTTAAGTGAAATAGAAAAGATTAAATAAAAGGAAGAGGAATTGAAATATCTGTGATGGAATTAAATAGTGTAAAGCTGTGTAACAGGTTGTGTCACCACTCTTTTATCTCCCAAGCACTAAAAACCAAGGCCAGATCTTACTCTTTCCTATCGTGACACATTATGCATATTACACTCCAGCTGCAGAGCCGTAGATTACATGCACCGTGGGTGTGGTATGATCAGTGAAGTGGTGCCTTGGTCTTATTGAGGAGCACTGAGACCTTACCAGAATTCCAAAAGATGCGCCAACCTCAGGGTGATAAAATCTTATGTCCCATTTTGTGTTCCTAGTGTGCCATAAATGGCCATAGGGAAATAATAATTATAACTGTATTTTAAATAGTAAAAAATCAGGGTTCTCCAGTGAGATTATACCATATCTGTCTGTTAAACACACCACTATACTGTGAGAAAACATTAGCTTTCGTCCCATGAATATTTAACATTTTTCTTCTTATTTCTCATGTTCTTCTGGAGCAGAAACAAATGCTGTTCTTTGTGAATTAGCTTTGTTTTTAGCTGTTAGTAAAGCTATCATATCTTACTTAGATACATATAATATTGAATCTTGACTATTTAAACTTAGCACAAATAATAAACATTAAGAATGCGTAGGTGCATCTTCATTTGTGCATGAACATACACCCACCTATGGGTACAAAAACTCATGCTTCTCACCCTCTATGCACCTAATAGTATTTGTGACTCAAGGACGATTTACCCATTTAGGTTCAAGAACTTCTAAGGAAAAGGATATCTGCAATGAAAGCTAGAGTAAAATTCAAGAGACTCACTGTTGTGGAAAGGAAAGCACACATAAATAAGAGAAAAATCTCTTATAGCTTTTGGGAAGGAAGGGGCGTATTTGGATTTCAGTGTCAAACACGCACAGCGCTATTGATTTCTACTATGTGACTGGAAACACAGAGGATCCAGTAGATGTGATTTAAATATCATAGCTTCTGTGTAAAATTCTTGGGTATTTTAAATTACAGTGTCTGTTTGTACCTGGTTATTTTGACAGCAGTGAAGCATGTAATGTTTTTTATATATTTATATTTATTGCTGTAATGTGGTCTTCCATGTAATGAGTTGTTAATACGTCACTTGGTTTATGTACCAAATATTTGTGAACATGTGATAGTGGAAACAAATGAAGCTGTGCAGATTCAGTACTTCAGGTAGCACAGGAACTTTTCAGTGTAGGCAGTAGAATGTCTCTTTCAGGATATTTTTCATTGCTATATTGTGTGGGGTCTGTTCAGCATCCCCGTAGTGTATCATGAGCACTTCCTACAGAACGCACTTCCTGCTCAGGCTTTTCTTTCTTGTCAGAAAGACCTCTTTCATGTCTTTTTAATCTCCTTTCACGTTAAATCCCTTATGTAAAAACTGGGACAATTCCCATATTTTTCAGCATGCCACTTCTAAAAATGTGTACCCTGTTTTTCTTGTCTTTGCTTTCCTGTCCATCCCGTATATCAGCTTTCACGCGGTAGTTCTCTAGAAAGATGAAGAAAGATTATTTTTCTAAGGTCATGAGCCCATTTTTCTTTGAGATAAGAGTTTTTTTGTATTCCTTAGTAATTGTTTTATTCAATGGAAGGAACCCAAGTATCGCCTACCTCTTATCTTTTCACATGAGGAGTAATTGGAAAATATGGTGAAGATGATGGTACTAATAATATAACTAACAAACAAACAAAACAACTCTTAAACAATGAAAAGTTTTTGTTTGCAAAGGCAGTTTTTCAAAATATTGCAACACAACAACATTGTACGGATAAGCAGAAATACGTGCTTGTGTGCTCTTCTTTTGAAAGAAAATAGAGAGTGTCAAAATTCATTAGAGTACATTGGAAACCAGAAGCTGGAAAGAAAATACACTGAACCTCAAGAGAAAGTAATACTAGCAAGGTCAGTTAAATGAAAGAAGTCTGCAAAAATGACAGATTTACTACAAAAGGGGTTATTCTAGAACATCTGCTTATTATCTTCAGTTTTTACACATCACAGTTTTTTCTCTTTATTTAAATGATATTAAAATGGTTGTTTTTTGAATATGATTTTATGCTGCTAGCAGACTAGAGGAGAAATAGGATGATCTTTTGTGAAATTCAACTAAGTAATTGTGTAGGGACATATAGTGGAAATAACTTTTTCTTTATTATAAGTGTATTTTGTTGTGTATGTGCCAGTACTTTTCTCTCTCAATACTTAATTTGTGAGCAAATTCCTTGTAAGAACTTGAAAGAGTGCAGAAGTGTTTAATGCACTGATTAAAGAAGTCAGCGTAAAATGTGTTTATATCACTCTTCCCTCCATACTTGTAAAAATACTTACTAAGTTTCAAAATCCTGTGTTTCGTCTTCACCATGCTGCCTTCCATCACTGTATGTAAATACCAAAACATATTGTAATGTCACCATTATTTATATTTCAGACCTATTCTCAATCTCTCACAAAGGATTAGTGAAATGCCAAAATACTGTTTCTTAATTTTTTGAAAGCAGTTGTTCTGTTGTGTTTTAGGAACATGGTATTCCAACTGATATGGGCTATGCAGTGGCTCCTCACCATTCTGGAGTATATCCAGTGCATGTTCAACTTTATGATGCCTGGAAAAAGGTCTGGAATATCAGAGTTACTAGCACAGAAGAATACCCACATCTGAAGCCTGCAAGGTATAGACGAGGCTTCATCCACAAAAATATAATGGTGAGTTGTATTTCTGATCATATTACCACCACTCCTAGAATCATACAATGGTTTGGGTTGGAAGGGACCCTTAAGATCATCTAGTTCCAATCCCCCTGCTATAAGCAGGGACACCTCCCACTAGACCAGGTTGCTCAAAGCTCTATGCAGCCTGATGTTGAACGCATTCAGGGTGGGGGCATCCACAGCCTCTCTGGGTAACCTGTTCCAGTGTCTCACCACCCTCACAGTAAATAATTTCTTCCTGATATCTAGTCTAAATTTACTCTCTTCCAGTTTAAAGCCATTTCCCCTCGTCTTTGTTGCTACATGCCCTTATGAAAAGTCCCTCATCAGCTTTCCTGTAGGCTCCCATTCAGGTACTGGAAGGCCACTGTAAGGTCCCCTCAGCACCTTCTCTTCTCCAGGATGAAAAGCCCCAGCTCTCTCAGCCTGTCCCCACAGGGGTGGTGCTCCAGCCCTCTGATCATCTTCGTGGCCCTCCTGTGGACTCGCTCCAACGGCTTGATGTCCCTCTTGTGTTGGGGGCCCCAGATCTGGACACAGTACTCCAGGTGGGATCTCTCAATAGCAGAGCACAGGGGCAGAATCACCTCCCTCGACCTGCTGGTCACGCTTCTCTTGATGCAACCCAGGATACACTTGGCCTTCTGGGCTGCAGGGGCACACTGCTGTCTCATATTGAGTCTTTCATCAATGGACATCCCCAAATCCATCTCCTCAGGGCTGCTCCCACACAACCTCTGCCCAACGTATATTTGTGCTTGGGATTGCCCTGACCCAGGTGCAGGACCTTGCACTTGCACTTGCATTTTACAAATTCTTTATTTCTAAGTGGAAAAAACATACTCTGGAAGTACACATTGTAAGAAACACATATTGTTTTGCATAAGTAGCAAGTTATGTTTGACAGTATCTTGTTAATTAAAATCAGTCTTTTGCTGATGATGTTGCTGCTAAAGAAGGTGGTCTCGAGGAACCCTGCTGTTAACAGTTAACAGACTGTTAACTTTTCTGTTTCTACTGTTAAATACTAATTCAGAGGTCTCAAGAAAATAGTCAACTTTGCATGTTTTAACAGAATGAGTTAGATTTTTAGCACGTTTTAAATTTACACACTGCCATTAACTGCAGAAGAATTTTGCCAGTTTATTCCATCTGAGAATTGGATCTTTATGCATAAATATTTTTTCTTCCATTTGAACTATGCACAGCTGACCTTACAGAAATGTGAATTGTGCTTTGCACTGTTACTTAACCCCCAGCTAGGCTTTGGGCCCAGGTGGTCAGTCTGGATGCAGGGCAAACAACTACAAGGTGAAGGGAAGGAAGCCTCCCCCTCAGGCTATGAAACTGCACAATTGATGCAGCTACAAATCAAATCACACAAGTTTTCTGTATTACATAATTCACAGTGTAGTTTACTGACAGCAGTATTTGCCTGAAGTGTTGTGAATACCAGCATGGAAGGCATTATGCTAATACCTTTGGGTCACTGAGACACAAGCTATTTCTGATTCAGATAACATCATTATCTGCAGACTGTTTCAAAACAACTTTCAGAAATACTTGATGATATGTGCTTGAGTCTTTCTTTTGGAGCATGTAGGAAATTGGTGAACAGGAAAGATACTGGTGTGTGTACCGTGCTATACCTCTGGATACAGCCAGTGTTTTGGAGGGTCTTGTGCC
The DNA here is from genome assembly GCA_016647715.1 of Pavo muticus. Taxonomy (NCBI): domain Eukaryota; kingdom Metazoa; phylum Chordata; class Aves; order Galliformes; family Phasianidae; genus Pavo; species Pavo muticus. The sequence goes on along the minus strand of JACDJE010000286.1, from coordinate 960,463 downwards.
TTAGCACAAGACTGTTGCTGAGCTTCTCACTTAATTCTGATATTGTCCTCCAGTTACCATGGATACCACTTTTCTAAGTGGAATAATAATATGTCAAAGTTTTAATGTTCTGCTCTATTTTGGGGTGAATTAAGATGAAATGATCTGCAGATATCCAGGAAGAAACTGACACCGTACAGATTTGAGCTAAAGGTTATTCTCCTTAAAGCATTTGTGGTGTGGGGGGGGTAAAAAAAAAAGTGTTTGTGGTTATGCTCAGAGGGCATAGAGCACTTGAGTAAGACTGATTGACTCTGAGAATCTCCAGAAATCTCTTCCATAAATTTTTGTTAAAGCATACCATTTGAAGATGCACAGTGACATGCATTTAGCACAAAGAAAAGGGACAGTGGGGCCAAACACAATTTGCTGAGAACAATTGTGTAAACCACCTGCTTAGGAGTCTCGAGCTTTCAGTTCTCCAGGGCAAACACATTAATAGTTTACATGTGCGGGCTTATAGTGATGAATATATACAGTAATAAAGTCGTTGTGTAAGACTTGCCTGAGCATTTCCCATCCAGTACATCTTCATTCACTGTCTCTATGAAGAATTGTTCTCATATTTCATCAGTTAAATCCGAAGTTTTTAAAAAAGCAAATGCAATTTTAGAGCAAGAACACAAATTCCATACATTTTATGACAACACAGAATTTACAAACTATGATCACAGCATCCTGCATAATATCAAAAGATGCTGGGAAATATAAATGCAAGAGTATCTACAAAACCACATTACCTGTCAAATAAGAGATCTGCACATTTTAGAAGTTTTAACTATTATATAATAGATGTTCTAAATTGGACTAAAAGATTTGACAATAGTCTCAGTTTAAGAGTTATACATGACCATCAATCTTAAGCCGTTAAATTTCCATAAAAAATAGATGTAATTGAAATATTCCCCAGGAAATTATTTTCTGAGGTTGAGAGAAAATATTTTGAGATTTTACTGGAAATTTTAAGTGCACTTATTAGATTTGCTTATTCAAAAGATTCGTTCTTTTCATGTCTTTAAAAATACATGCTTTTGTTTCTGCTACTTTTTATTGCAACTGGTCTTACAAAACCAGCATAGCTGAGTGAGAAGAAACCATTTCTTATACTATGAATAAAATCCATAAAACAAAGAAAGAAAAAAATCGGTAAGATTCATCACATCAGCATAGAATTAGTATTTTTGGTGATACCTAAGCCAGAAAAAATTATTTCAAATTGTCGTTTGAACATGTAGCAAAACTGTCATTTAAATAAAAGATGGAACTGATAAATACAAATAGATTGAAGTATTTCAGATTACATTTCAAATTATTTTAGAATTTTAGAAATCTTTGATGTTCAGACTTCAAACACTTAAGACTGGGGAATATGGACACAGTTAGTATGAGGAAGTTGCTTAATTGTGACGTACCTACTGAGATCAATCTCCAGTTTCAAAGAAAACGATGAATTTTTGGATGTTATAACTCATAATAAAACTACTGTTTCTTTCTGTAAACTCTATTCATCTGTCAGTGTATTGATTCAACTAAATCATTGATGACTTTTGGCGAAATTGCAATGCCAAAACTACAAAGTAGTTATCACAAAGGAACATTATCTGTTCCTGTGTTACTTATCTGGCTTTTATTATCTCATGAAATGTATGAACAGTTTTGGTTTGTGAATTTCTCTTGAATCTTTTGTTGCTTTTTTAAATTAAATTCAGGTGCTTCCTAGGCAAACTTGTGGCTTATTCACCCACACTATTTTCTATAAAGAGTATCCTGGAGGCCCAAAGGAACTAGACAAAAGTATCCAAGGTGGAGAGTTGTTCTTCACGGTGGTTCTCAATCCAGTGAGTACAATGTCATTTTGAACCTATTTAAAAAGAATTAGTTAAAGGAGAATTGAATAAGTGTTTCAAGGCTAATCAGAGCTGATATCCATACAGTAATGATTTCTCACAGAGTTAGCTCTTGTGCCTTTTCAATTAATGAATTTAAAATATAATATTATGTATGTTCTGTTAGTTGTACAAAATTAATCTCAAAGTTTTTGAATACTGTTTTGTTAGTAATGTAGTAGTAGAAACATTTCTTGTTCTGTCTTACTTCTGCATGAAATAAGAGCTGTGAAATTTAATTTTTAAGAGAAATGAAGTATTAAGAACTGGTATTACTATGAGACAAGTGCCTCAGGTGAAGTCCATTATCCTGCTCTTCAGAACTCACAGAATGTTGAGAACACACATTGGTTTGAGAAAGTTGCAAGCAAAAAGTGCTGACACTTAAACCTGTTATGAGAATGTTCAGTTGCTGTTCTATAAAAGCTTCGAGGAAAAGATCGAAATAAGTGAACCACTGAATTAATGTGTCTGTTTAACCTTTCATTTATATTTATTATAATAAAGAACAAACTAGGCTATGAAACTACTGAATATTGACAGAATAGAGCAGTAGAGTACTTCAAAATGGCACCGGATTAGGCCAGTTGCATTAAAACTGACCTCTTAGACGAGGTTTTCTGTTAATTTATCATCCAAAGTTAAATTGAACTGAAATTTAAAAGGAATGATGACAGATGCTGTTTTGTTGGAGAACCATATAAGTAAAATTTACTGCACCTGCTTTATCCAAATGTAATCCCTAGGACTGGGTTTTCCAGAACACTCAAAGCTGAACAGAGCATATTTCCACTCAAATCCTGGAATAACAGCCAAGGTACTTTTGTGCCTTTTTTAGTCCTCTGTAATTTAATGAAAATCCAGTGGAAAAACAAAACAAAACAAAAAAACGCAAGATACTTCTGCCAACTACTTTAGCAATTTATATGCAGGTCTATTTTTCAAACTTCAGACTCGTCAAGGCTGTTATTTTGATTATCTGAGTATAGTTACTGTGTTTTGTTCTCCTTTATTTTTCATGTCACGTAGCAAATGTAGGGAAGAAAAGCTTCACTTCCTGTGCACACATGGTCTGCCTACTAGAGGATGGTGGTACGTCCCAGTCCTAAATTTAATATTTATCATGTCAGGCAAGGCACATTAAGAGAGGTGAGGCCTCAAAAATTCTTTAGAGGGCAGGGTATTGGTGCCATAGCAATGCTTGGGAATTTGTATATACCCTAAATAAGAGGTTCTAGCTCAACAAAGGAGACTTTGAGGAAACCACATTGTAGCGACACTTTAAGTCAGAACAAACTGTATTCCATGTAGGAAACATAGCCACAACTTAGCCAAAACCTTTTTTAGAACAGCAGTGAAGCAGCAAAACTTAATGTGGTTGCTTGAAGCATAACCCTTTCAAACTGAAAGAACAGAGAATGGAGAAAAGACAAACAGTAAAACAACTATGGTTACTGATATAAATCAAACACATTTTAGCATCCTGCCTTACATACTTGAATATGAGTACAGAAATGTGTTTTTAGATAATGCTTTGTGATCTCTGATTTATGCGTTGCTACGCGGCCTGTACAATCACATTGTTCTGAGAAATATGACATCCCTGATACAATGCAGGCTAAAAGAAGGGAAGTTATTTTTTTTTCTAAATACAACTGTAAATGAATATCATACCAAAATGTGCTGAATATGAATTGTTCTAATCTTTTTAAGGAGTGCCTTTGAAAAGATGATGTGACGGGGTTTTTATATATATGCATATGAGCAGTTTGTAAAGTTGCAAGCCTTAGTCTGGCAGGTAACCAATTTGAAGATCAGGTTTTGCATCTTTGGTTGTTTTTTGTTTTATTTGTGGGACTTGTGTTTGTACCACTTTGTATTTGTACACTTATTCACATGTCAGGGTTTTATACATTTGTCAAATTATAAAGTGGCAGATTGAATTTCATAAGCTTTCCTGTGTTTCATTAAAACTGTCAGGATTGCTGTCTGAAGAAATTAACATGAAACATCCAGGCTTTCAGAGGATGCAAAAATGCTATTAGAAGATGTTTTCTAAACATTTTTTGTCACTGGTGAAAAACTTATTAAGAAGGAACATTAACTAGAAATTATTACAGTGTCATCTCAAGAGTAAAAAAATATTTCATTTTAAAAAATGGAAAATGTGAGTGTAAATTAAATGCAAATCTTAACAAAGGCCTTCATTACATTTCCTGGCTTATTTTGGATTACTAATCTAAAGCGAACATAGTTTCTGAAGTATAAATTGCTAGAATGTTACTTTAAGAATCGACTTTATATTGAAATAAATGCGCCTTAGAATAATACTCAAATTTTCTGTGCAATCTGATGGTGTAATGGCAGCTCTTCATATGAGAGGCTCTGTTTCCTTATAGTACACTGGAATCAATCACAAACTGCAGAATAAACCTGAAAAAAAGCACCAGACTATATGTGAATTTGTGATCTTTTTGACATGAGAACCAGTATTGTTGTCATTTTCTCAGGGCATTCTATAGTCAGAGGTCTTGCAGGTAAGAAAAGCATCAGACTGCAGAGGAAATCGTGCTCTGCAAATGATTTCTACTAGTAATGTAGGAAATAAGAATTGGTATCTAATCTAATAAGAATTGGTAGCTAATCTTGTGGTCTACAAGCTGTATTTATTTCGTATGTATTTATGAGCCCTCACTGCTCGTTAAATTGTGATCTGGTAGTGGCTGTAAAATGATCTTGATGTCTATTCCCGTTGTGTTCATAAAGCATTCAGAATGCTGAAGTGCCATGAAGCTAAAAAAAAGAGCCTGAATAGTACTAAACCATGTTATCTATTTCTTGAATAATATTTAATATTCATTTCTTCCTTTAAGGATCTTGTTGACTACAGCGGCCCTTAGACAAGATCATACTATATCAGGATCTTGCACAACATTTTACACGCACACACAAAAAAAAAAGCCTTCAGCAGCCCTGTATACAGGTATTAATTGCCCCATGTTATCAGTTAGATAATTGTCTTGCAGGGGGATTGTGTGACTTGCACGAATTTATCCAGGGAGGTCTGTGGCAAAGCTACAAGGAAAACCTGGATTGCATTTTTAGAGGAGGAGTGGATGCACGTAAGAGCACAAGGTTTGTTTTTCTCCAGCTTCCCAGCGCTTTAGTAAACCTTCTTATAGGAAAGGACCTGGATGTCAGTGGAGACAGCTGGCAAAGAGGTATAACTACTTCTAAGTGGTATTGAAACTATATTAAGAGAGTCACAAGAAGAGATGATCCTGTCAATTAAAAGGAGACTGAATTAATCATATTTGCATTTCAGCTTCATTTTGAAATGTTTAAACAATAGCAGGCTTCTGGCTTTGCTGTGCTTAACTGCATATCCCAGAGCAAGAAAAGCCTACTGCTAGTTTTGTGAAATATGGCATCCCCTTATAAAGAAGTATTATTTCTTTATCAGTTTATTTATTTTGCATTAGCTGCACCAGAATCATTCCCAAATAAATCCCAACTGACTTTTGCAACACTTAAATTAGCATATTTAAATAAATGAAGAATCTTTACTGACATTAAAACATTCAGCAAGTGTTTTGCTTGATAAAGTTGTTAGAATTTTCAGTGACTCCAGATTCTGTCTGCAATATTCAGTGAAGTTTTTAATTAATAAAACAGATTTCCATTAAATGTCCTTTAGAATTAAAATGTACCAGACAGGAATCTGCTAAAGACAGCACTGCATATTCCAGCGTTTTCTCTAATGATGTACACGTACTCCCACGGGATCAGCAATTAGAGATTAGCTATTAGAGCAGCTCCTGTCAGATCAACACTTGACAATCACAGAATGTTCAAAGAAGTAAAGGACCACTCACCTATACCTGCAGCTGATGGAGGCTACAGAGAAACAAACAAATTGAACAGCTCTTGTTCTCCTAAATGCTGCATGGCCAGCAACCTCAATTGACATGTGAATGGTGGGTTACCTTACTCTGTCCTACACAGACAACAGGAGAATGAGTTCACTGTTCTCTGAAATAACTTGCTTGTTGTTAACAGAGAGCTTGTATATTCTATGGAACATACACTAATTGATCATCATAGCATTTCCTTCCCATTGCCATTCTTATTAATGAGATAGGTATATCCGTGTTCCTTATTCTTCAAGGCACTAACGCATTGTGGAAGGGATAGGGGAGAAAATAATACAGAGATATGTATTATGACATTGTAGAAATTCAAGCTTATCAAGAACCCTCTGCAGACTCAAATCTTATGTGTAAAACTGGAAGCGGTTGACTGAAGAAGACTACAAAGAACTAAGAAAAACTCCACTTTGAAGGGAATTCAAAATGATCAGTATTTATTATATTTGAAAAGACATTTAAAAAAAAAACCCTGAAATTTCATGGAGGACTTAGGCAGTGAACTCTCTTCAGATGTCCTGAAACAGAAAACCAGCCAATTAAATGAGGGTGAGAATTTAAATGAGAATTGTATCAGAATCTTTCTCCATAAGAATGTTTTTCACATTAAGAGCCTGAATTTGAACTATAGAATTGAATTTGGTTGGATATTTGTGACTGCAGTAGTTGATAAGACACAGATTCCGTGTAAATGTTTATGCTTTGTGTTACCATTAAGTACAGGGAAGACTTTCACAGAGGATTATATTTCACATATCTCTCTGCTGTAGAATGTGCAGTACTGTCCTTATACATATCTACTGCCATCTGCTTCTGTAGACATTGTTCAATGTAAGACAGGCCAGATGCAGGGCAAGCTTATTAGTTTCATTGCTTGGTTGGGTTTTTTTTAGGGTGTTTTTTTTTTTTTTTTAGCTTATTGTTTTTCTAAATGCAAAATTTCAATAATGAAAATTTATGAAGCAGACTGACACTATTAAATGCAGTGCCTCTCATCTGCTTTCTACTAGTTCATAAGATTTTATTGCTCGAGTCAATTTGTTAATCTATTTGCTTTAGTTTTCAAATCCTCATATGGAAGATGTGTTTTTGATTCTAAAATCCAAATAATCTGGTAAACCCAGTTTTTCGTAATATAAGACTAACTTCCTTGAGGAACATAGTCCGAAGCAGTATTTTATGCCTTTCCTTTTCCATTAAAATCATTACGAGTTAAGCTGTACCAGTTTAAATTTGTACAAGATGTTCATGACCTAGTCCCAGATATGCCAGGATATTTTTCAATTGAATGTGTAAGATAAAAAATCAGGAGCTTTGCAGTCCTACCAGATGGATGTTTAAGGCAAATCACACTTCATAAAATTCTCCTGTATCTTTTCTGCCTCCAAGAAAAACAAACAGCACAAAATTTAGTAATTGCACAGCACTTACGTGCACTTTCTTACAAAGTAGTGGGTGTCTACAGATCTTAAGAAAAAGGAAAATGCCCCACGGAGAGAAATTTGGTGAAAGCCTTCAAATGTTTGACAGCCCAATAATGAAACTAATGTATAGCCAGCTGTGTGATCTCCATACAGTTACAGCAGTATTGATTGAGAGGAAAGACTGTTCACGATCAGGTTCTGTGCCTGATTGATCTTAAAATAATTGTAATCTTCATATGCATTCAGTTCTAAGTATTTTCCTTTAATTTCTAACTCTCCCAAGTTACAGTGAGTAGAACTGTTATTAAGCTAATTGACTTGCAACAAGGGAGAAGCTATCTCCTTTAGAGCTGAAAATGAGAGTGTTTGTATGAGCATCAGCAGAACCTACTGGATCTTAATGTGACCCTAAGCAAGACCAACAGCCAGCCTTTGGAACTACAGAGAAAAATACAAAAGCAAAGGCAGTCAGGTTCAAGTCTTCCATTTCTGTCTGTCCAGCTTTCCACATCTTCATATTTAGAGGCAGTAAAGACTGCAAAGGAGGCTGTTTCCACTCAACAGTTTTATCTCTTCTCTGCTCTGTCGTTTCTGTATAAGTAACTCTTGAGAGCTCCACCAAGAGTTTGGGGAGTTGCCATCAACTGGGGAGGTGAGCGAAGTCAGTTATGCCTGGCATTTTGGTTGTCTGCAAAATACAAGTATTCCTTGTCCTTCTGTCTGTTCTTCGTAATCCGCCCATAGCAGCCTGAGTGGTATTTTGGGGGTGATATAGACAAAAAAGCAAATGAATGGGCACCAGGAAAGGCTGAGAAACAGACAAGCTATCTAGAGCTAGTTCCAACAGTAGAAGAACAGCGGGCAAGAAGAAAACTTTGCCCTTCTTCAAATTTTTCAAATGAAAAGCCATGTAGAAGTGTTTTACAGCTGTTAGTGAAGCGAGCCTCCTGGGCAGGCTTGTAAATAAGACTCTGTTGCCAGTTAAGGAACTTGCATCACAAGCATAGTCACAGTTTTTGGAGAATGCCAAATAAAGCAACACCCAACCTTGTGCAAAAGCTGAAAATAAATTCAAGTTTCCTGACTGTCAGACCAATAATTCAGTACTACCCTAAATATGTAATTTTGTTTGATCTTCAAAATCTTCCCTGGCTCCATCACATTTATAGTGCAGGTACTGCTATGTAAATCAAATTCAACTAGCTTACTTGCTGTCTTTGCAAGTGAGTAGATCAGTGGTAGCTGCAAAACTAGTAGTACAGCCTAGGAGCAAATAGTGATATGCAGGCTGGAATCTTTATTTTGTGGAATTGAACACAGCTTTTCTGGTAGCATACAGATCTTAAGGGAATATATTTCAAACAATTAATAATATATGTTCAAGCATAGACTGTGATCTAATTTCTTACTCTATCACTTTGTGAGTCTATTGGAGCAAAGCCTGATATTCCTCAGTCTCTGATACCTGAAACAAAGTTCTTCTGAGTAATATGGAGACAGTATCAGAACTGCAAACAGAGTGTATACAATGCCAAATTAATTGGGATATAGGTGTTCTGAGAATTAGTCATACTCTTGTGGCCTGTAAATATTTGTTCAGTAGCTAAAATAGCAACAATATGCTAAACTGGTAATCTGTCTGTTCTTGTGCCTAGCGGTGTTTTTTTATCACCCATATTTATTATATTATATTATCAACCAATTAATTGTCAATCATTATTTTTATTTCAGTTTAAAGTGGTGTGCTTCACTTCATTAAAAGACCCTTAAGGGTCCCTTCAGACTCAAAAGATTCCATGATTCTAACTTCCATTGCTAGAAGCTGAGTAACTCTTTGCATATATATATTTTTTTGTTTGGTGTAAATTGTTTGTCAAGCATTTATTGTTTTCTCTGTTCTTGATATATGTGATTTAATAGCAGCAACTCAATCCCAGACTTCACTGCAATTTGTTGACCTAGAAGCTATTGCCTCTAATTGGGAAATGTTGTAGTAAGGAAATATGCAGCACAAAATGAGCATTCAGAAAGATAAAGACTGTTCCTCCTGAATGATTGTCCTTGTTTCCCTGCATCTCTGCAGTACTAGTCAGAATTCCAAATATCATCAGGGATAATAATGAGGAGGAGAGCAAAACAGAAATAGTGGTCTGCCCTTTCATTCTGAGGAAGGAATACAGAAGTGCTGAGAAGCAGCTGAAAGGAGCTGAGGTTAGAGCTGTCTGCAGGGCTCTGTGAGAACGCAGAGTGCAGGAGAGCGCCTCTGCTGCTCTGATCTGAAGATGGGTGGGAACAAAAAAGAAGCTGCTGCCCAGAGGGTTTAGTCCCAAACCATCATTTTAAATATTGTCTGCATTCCATTTCAGTCCCCTCATGAAAGATATTAAATCCTGTGGAGAGTGCACTGAATTGCAACCAAGATGATAGTTTGTTTATGAGGAAGAGCTAAAAAGGGTGATCCTTCTTGCACTCAGATAAGGAAAATGCTGAGATGCCCAGAAAGAAATAGCTTTAAAAGGGGAATAAAAATAATAAAATCAAATGGGGTCTTTCTAACTGAAAGATAGGCTAAAATGCTTGTTAGAGTAAGTATAAATCCATTCACAGCTGCTTCTGTTTTGAAGAAGGAATAAAGAAATATATGAAGCTCTATTTATATTATATGGCATTGCCCAGGGGTGCAAGATTATTGAACAAATAGTGGTTTTTACTAGTCTAGCCTTCTGAGATGCCTTCAAAGGATTCCTTTTATATTTTCCAATCTGTAGTTTTAAGAGAGTAAATCTTTAGTAATGTAGTATAGTGATTATTAGCTTTCATGAAAAAGTGATCATCCTCGTTATTTGGAATTTGCTTGAATAGAAGTTGGAGTATGGTATATGATAGCACGAACCAAGGCATCATAACTCAATACAGAAGGCAAAAAGTAGTTACTATGTTTTGTCTGGGTATGAAACTGCACACCTGTAAATGGAAAGGCAATTACATGGGTTTCCATCATCTGTGTTGCCCTACAAAATGATAAATTGAGTTCTGCTCAAATTTGTGGGAAAGCAAGGAGATAGCTAGCAACTCAGCATCCCCTGCAATGGGACCCACGCCAAGGTGCAAACCATTCAAATGGTACTTGGCTATCATTTTCTCCTGTAGCTGGGGAAACATGGTTAAGCTTGTCCATCTCTCTGATGCCGTGGCCATGTAGCTGTTGTTGTCAGGCCACCAGGAGTGCCCTGAGAACAGCAGCAGTGCCTGATACGTTGGCATCACAGACTATAGGCCACCTCCCATAGAGGTCCATGATATATGAAATGTGTTCTATTCTCAGAGAAACATAGCCAGAGCTGGCTCCGGGGCAGCTGCTGGGCTCTGCCCACTGAGGTCACCCTTGCAGTCCCCTGCTACCAAGACCTTGCTACATATGCCCAGTACAGTCAGCAGTCTTTTGTTGTTTTATGAAGCACAGGGTTGTTGTTTGCTGATTCTGCACAGTGGTAGTGATTGTGCTGGGAGTTTGCTTGCACAGTATCAACAGGAGGAGAGAAAAATTTGTTTCTATATTCTTGGAAGGCAATCAGCTATCTGTTATATTTTTGATGCTACACAGAAGTAAAGGAGACCTTTCCTATCATGTAAAAAATTAGGTCATGTATTTGGTAACACTGAATATGGACTGCTTTGCAAGGTGTAGTTATGAGTGCTTTAATACAGCATTTGATCTTCCATCTTTTTGTTAATAATCTGTAAGTTGTTTGATGTAAAAAAAGACTCTATAGTGGGAACTAAGATCTCTGATATTTCTGCATTTCCTTGAAACAGTTTTGTGTGGTGGAAATGATTTACTATGAAGCATCTAAACAATTTTTTAGCCTCCTTTCTAATATACTTCAAATTACAATTAATTCCCTTCAGGGAAAAAATAATACGTATTTTCCCCGAACTAGGAATCTTTTCAAGTTCTTTTGCTTTTTCTTTCAATGCAGTGCTGAAGTTTTTGGCATGTAAGGAGTTGCCAGGAGGTGAACTGACTTGATAAATGTCAGAGGTCAACTCGTGTGGAAAAGAAAGAGGTTGTCAAGAAAGCAAGTTAACCTTTCTTACAGAACCACTCTGATTGTATCCTTGTTGAGAATGACAGTCCAGTGGCTGGTCTATTCCTGCTTTAAGAACTGAAATAAAAAAGGAATCTTAAAAAGGTTGTAGATTTGGCAAAATGCTTATTATTTGTTGCCAGAAGGGAGTATTTAGGGGAGAGAAAAAAATATAAAAACCAACACCACAAAAAAAAAGCACTTGCTGCTGTCTGAAATGAAAGATTGTGTCCTAATGATTAATTGATATATGTCTCCTAATTTTACTTAAGTCAGACAAAATAAATAAAATACTCTGTTCACTTTTTTAGCCAAAGAGGTGTCATCAAATGACACTACTGATTGAACATTTTTTCCACAGTATAATTCACTGCAAGTAATACATTGCATTACAGTGAAGTGTTCAAGAAAATTAGTTCTAAAGCTTTGAAAGTTTTCTATCACAGGAAGCTGGTTATTAAAATACTCCAAAACAGAAGAACACACTGTGGATTCCAGTTTTTCATTTCCTTCTTTTTCCTTTTTAAATTGAAGGCTGGAATTCCTTTACAAAATATTTATTTCAGTTTTTGAAACGACTTCAGAATTCAGGTTGCAATGAGCTTTTTTCATTTTCAAGTGGTTACTTCAAGTTTCACTTGAAATAGAAATTACCCATTAAAGACATTGGCAGTTTTATTTATAAAAAGAGTCAAATTTCTATTTTTTAATGGAACTGAGTTTGGAGAATATGTCATGAGATAGCTTTCCTATTAAAAAAAAAAAAAAGAGGGGGAGGGAGAAAGAAACCTCCTAGAGAAGCAAAAAATCACAGATTTCAGTGCAAGAACAGCATGTTTCATCAGTAAAAAATGATTTTGAGATCAGATCATTTTTCAAAGCAGAGGTTTCAGTCCGCAGTCCTTCCTCAGCCTCTGGGAGACCATCTGACAGACTGTATTGCTGCTCTGCTCAGCAGTACAGTTTATGTGCATTCAATTTATGTTTCTCTCCTTCTGGAAAGAAACCCTGATGGCAGATGTTGGTTCCGTGTCGAGTGCTAGTGTGCATTTGGAGCTGATGTTGTAGCATTGGAGGATTTATCCGAGTCACAATTTCACAGTGCGGTGTTAGAAGAGCAAAATACAAGTAGTCTTACAATTGACAGAGAAGTGAAGGATGCTTGGTGCTTTTTGGGTTGGATGGGGGAACATTTAATGCACTTTGGAAGTACTCGGCCATGCTTCAGACTTTTTTTTTTTCTGTTTCTGCATATGATTTGACTGTCTGCCCAGAGTCTGAGGAATAGCTTCATAGAAGTGATGGTTTACATATCCTGTTAAACCTACATTTGGAGCAGCAAGATTTAAATTGCTATAATTCTTCCACTAAAACAGAATTTGCTTTTCTAATATTAATGTATATGTATTTCGCATGAAGTAAACCTACAGGTAATACTTTTGCTGTATTCTCCATTAAGTGAATTTACTTAAAGATTATGTAAATATTATACAACCCCAGGGTTGGATGGCATTTCCTAGTTCACACACAGCTCGTGGTGCGTTTTCCATGATTTTCTTCACCGATTCCATTGAGCTGACTTGAGAAGGAGGATGCAATTCAACGAAGAGCAAAGATAGTAAGATCTGTATGGATGTGATCAAAGACTTGGAGTTCTAAATAAGAGCAAAATGCAAAGTAGATTTATATTATCTGTGATTACACTGCCATCTAGTGACACAATGATTCAATGTAAACTTTCTTGGTGTTTTTTGAAGATCAGCATCTTCATGACACACTTGTCTAATTACGGAAATGACCGCTTGGGGCTGTATACGTTTGTGAATCTGGCCAACTTTGTTCATACCTGGACAAACCTGAAACTGCAAACTCTTCCTCCGGTTCAGCTGGCTCGCAAGTACTTCGAGTTATTCCCTGAGCAAAAGGACCCACTCTGGCAGGTAGGCAGACTTGCTGATGAGAGGATAAAAAAAAAGTGGTCTTGATGCTTTTTTTCCTGAAGTTCTTTGATTCAGTTTCTTCTGAAGAAAAGCAGTCATATTTTTAAATTTGCTAGTGGGTTTCAATCCAAGCAATTTTCCCAGTTGTTTTAATCTCCATAGAAAGGTTGCAAAAGTAATATGTACTAATACACATACAAAATTATCTTTAATTCATTTTATTTGTAACTTTACTTGTTTGTAGAATTGTGGGAAATGCAGGAAAGGTAGTTGATGTTATTTCTTCTTTTGTAACTAGCAGGAATTAAGCATTTGAAAGAGATGTCTGTGTGTATTTTAGCTATTGGCCATTAAAGACATGAACTTTATTCCAAGTGTGTTAAGAGAGTATCCAAAAAGAACAAAGAGCACTAAGACCATGGCTACCTTAATACAAAAACTGACGCACCAAGCATAAATACAATAGAAAGTTATTCATAGAAAGCTGAGAAGTGCCCAAGCAAGAACCTGACCAGCACTAAATATATTGATGTTGTCATTTGTGCTTCTTTATTAGGCCACCTCTCATGAGTGATCAGATTGAATGTATCAGGAAGGTGAAATGTGCTAAAGCCAAAGCCTGTGCTAACCTTGCATTTGACATGACTTCTTCAGCCAGTGACCCAGTGATAAGAGCACAGTCTCTAAAGAGAAATTACTGTGGGAACTGGGAATGTTGTTCTGCTTCCACCCACTCAGTGACAGTTCAGTCAATTTGTGGGATGTCTGAGCACCACAGAAATCTATATCACTGCGTGGATGCTGTGGTGACTCTTTTTGAAGTGACTCAAAATATTTTGAGAGCAGGCTTTACTAAATCAAACTTTAAAGTGTATTGAAGTTTGCTTATTTAAATGTTTTCTAGTATTGGATATTGAATTGCCAACTTAGTAAGAATCTGAATGTGAGATTGCATGTTTGGTCATAAATGTGAAGCTTGAAATTCATGCTGTTGCTGAATAAAGCATTGAACTAGAGGAAAAAATGCCAAGAACTTTGCATAATGTTAAGAGAACATGAATTTAGAAAATGGAAATTACCCTGTAGCCAAAGGACTTGAATAATTACAATAACATAGCATAGAAATTTGTCAGCAACAATGACTAACATACAGTGAAAGTGGTGTCTTTTGTCTATAATTTGCATAAACTTGAATAGCTACCTTTTTTTTTTTTTTTTAGCCTAGAAGATTGGTAATCTTCGTCTCAGCAGACCAGTGTCAAAAATTACTTGCAAGAAGTATTCATAAAATAGATATAAATTGATTCAGTAGTAAAATAGTAAATGATAAATATTTGTATCAGGACTCACTTCAGACTCAGTATTCTGTACTGATTTGAACTAGGGAATCAGAAGATGTATATGTGAATGGAAATCCTTAAACTATAATTAATTTTCTAGTTTAGTTTAAAAACTGCAGCTTATATAGAATGATACCTGTTACAGTAATGTAAAAAGAAAAGTAGTTAGAGAATTCATTCGCATTTTTACTCTTCTTAATTTGTATGTAATGATTGATCAATTTTGAACTATTCCCATATCTTGACTACGTTGGATCAAATTTGCCTTTGGTATAATTCTCCTGAATTTACTGACATTTCTCTTGAGAAATCATCTTGTCCCAGGGTCTATTGGGTAGCTGGGTCAACTGTATGGATTTCAGTGAGTTAGAAGATGAAAAATACATTTCTGCTACATACTTGTCTGAAAGTATCTGTTTCCACAGGGGGGAAAAAAAAAAGAAAAAAGAAAAAGAAGTTTCTTTTTCTTGTCTTGTCGCACCTGCAAACATATTTCTGAATTATTGAAATAATTCTTTTTAAATGTAACATTTTTTTCATTCAAAAGGAAAATTACTATTTTCTGGTAATCTACATAAAAAGAATTTAAGAACTTTATGAGGTATGATTACTAGTAAAATTCTTTGTGGTTGTACTCTACTTCAGAATCCCTGTGATGACAAACGGCACAGAGATAT
Organism: Pavo muticus; assembly: GCA_016647715.1. Classification (NCBI taxonomy): domain Eukaryota; kingdom Metazoa; phylum Chordata; class Aves; order Galliformes; family Phasianidae; genus Pavo; species Pavo muticus. Next base: position 945,143 of record JACDJE010000286.1, on the reverse strand, counting down.
CTGGTCTAAAGAAAAAACCTGTGATCGATTACCAAAATTCTTGGTTGTAGGACCTCAGAAAACTGGTAAGAGTCTTTCCTATTTCAACAAGGTAGGGTATGTGTAAATGCAATTAACTATACTAATTAATCAGGTTTTACTCAGAGTGCTCTGTAGAGACTGTGATCATCTAATAGCATTTTTTATTTTCAGACATCCAAATGTATTTTAATAGTGTAAGTTACAATAAAAGATCATACACATTTTTAAAATGTGTGCAGTGTTCTAGTGTCTGTCAGATTTCTGTAAGCTTTTTATCAAATGAGTCACAATGATAAATCAACAAACTTGACAAGATCTTGTCAAAGCTGAGGGAGGGAAAGACATCCATTTTTCAAGTGGTGAAGATTCTTAACTGCAAGATTTTGTCTGTGCTGCTTTTGCCATGCATAGAGAAACTTGCTGTTTCATGGCATTTGCTTTAAGTCAAGGAGTTCCTAATGGACAGTTTGAATTGCAAGGTTGTGATAGTTTATAAATTAACTTCATGGTTAATTTTCTTCTTCGTAATTAGAAAATTGCGTATCTGCTTCTTCTCATCTTCACCAGTCCCCATTAGCTACTGACTACAAGACTTTTGAATTATTTTTGTAACAATAATCAATTTTAAAAAGCAATTTTTGGCAGCGTGAATAACAGATTTGAGCATTGCCACTCTACTCTGTGTTAGCTGTTCAGAGTTCCTTTAATGCCTTTGATTTAAAAGCATTGAAGACATAGATTCGTAAGTGGCATAAATGAGTATTCCTTCACTAACGTGAAAAAGAATTAGGCTAGTTTAGTACACATGAGGGTATGACTCATAAAATATGTGTGTATGTGTATATATTTTAATCTTAGACTTTTTTCCTATTTGTAGGTACCACCGCCTTGTATTTGTTCCTGATCATGCACCCTTCCATCATTAGTAACTCCCCCAGCCCAAAAACCTTTGAGGAGGTACAGTTCTTTAATAGAAATAACTACCACAGGGGGATTGATTGGTAAGATGGGTTATTAGTATAAATATAAAAGTTTATATATTGTGAACAATACAAAAATGACATTGCTGTTGGTAATGTTAACTGTTTATATGAAGAGTGAGATAAAAAAAAATAATCTTTAGTGTCTTTCTAGAATGTTAAGTGAATGCAAAACAATAATAATTATGGTGCGTATCATAAATGCAGTAACTTTATTGAGGCTTTCTTGTTAATATTCAGATATTAATATATGCAAAAAGAGTAACAAAATATGTATTTCTTAATTCTATGAGTTTTTATAGCTAAATTGTAATTATTTCTATGACATAGACCTTATTTCTTATTACACTTACCTCTGAAGTTGAGAAAGTGAGGTTTGTTAGTTGAATATATGGAGGAAAAATAAATGTTCATGTTAGAGAGAGGCTTTTTTTTTTCTTTAAGTGCAGTTTAGAAATAGCAATCAGGTAATAGTGGGAGAAGGAAAGCCTCTCAGAATGTTGTTCAAGGATCTAGTAATTGGGAGAATGTTAATGGCTCAGTACGGTGGTGCTAAAAAAAAAGAGCATGTTTCACTGCTGCCATGTTCACATTGGCTACCAGGAAATCACCAGAGGTATCTACACCCAAAAGGTCATTCTTGATTTTTTGTGCTACAGAACAAAACACTTCCAGATGAATAGCAGTAACATCTTATAGTGGCAGGGGAGCACCAGTAAAATATTACTGATATTTTGTCTTTTTTCCTTTTTTCTCCAGTCTAAAGGAAAGTAGTTTTATTGCCTTTGACTTTGTATTCATTCATAAAATTAACAGAGTGAGCACTGTTGTATGGTCTTAGTGCAGATATGTTAGATCCAATTTCTTTAAGTCACTTAGTTTTTGCAGTGTTATAATTGATGCAGCAGTTTCTTCCCCAGAACGTAGTAAGTCATCCAGTTATTACCAACTGAGAGATACTGGCTCAGCAACTGGAAATTAGAGAGCTGAATCTTTGCTATTAAGCTTTTTGAAGTCAGGGAAGATGACAAGCAAACAGGGCATAGTGTATAGTGCTGATGGAGACAGGCTAAGTTCAATGAGACAGTTCTTCCTCACAATCATCGTTTTCATGTGGCAGGAAGGCCACTTTGCTGCTTCTCTCCTTCCTCCTGTTTTAACCACTTCCCTAAGACGCAAATACAATGTGTCTGCTAGACATGTGCCAAATTACCTTCATCTTACCACAGCAACAGTGCGTGAGGCTCCCAGTGGTCAACTTAATAGACTAAGTATATAATTTTATCAGGCCTCACTGGAAGGCATTCATTTGGCTATTGTATATCTGTGCTACATACCCCACTCACCCTTGCCAGCTTTTCAGATCAATCTTCAATACTCACAGCTGCCCTACGGTGTAGCTGTTTAACTCTTAGGTTTGCATTCTGTCTGCCTTACAGATTTCTCAGACCTTCAGTCTGATGGAGTATTCTAATGCTGGCACGTAATGAGCTTACCAAATGTTAATTAAATACAAGGTCTCTCCTCATTAGTCCATTAATTAGTTAGGATTCCTTCATGGCAAGAATATTTGCAAGTGACAACTGGTTCAATTTATTTTATGGTGATGGAGGTGTAGGTTTTTCCCGGAGCTGACTGATTTAGTCTTTGTCAAAGCTTAGTTAGACATAGGCTAGCTATGACATTCTTTCAGATGTCAGGACCTTGGCAACCTCAATACCTAAAGGAGGTATAGGTGTATATCGCAGTGTCCCAGTAGAGATGATAGAACAGTAAGAGGAGAACTGGCCATTCTTTCTTTATGCAGAGAAGTCCAAATAGACTAGTCATGCATTCCTTTATGTAAACATTGTTACAGATTTTTTTGACAAGTTTATCTAAAACCTTCTCAGCTTTGCCAGTGAAGAATTCAATAAAATTTGCCCATAAGAATTAGCTTCTCAGAATCAAGTGTCACAGAGTTTGCTTTCTTTAAACCACAGTAGTATCCTTCCTTCTCTCTAACTACCTTGTAATCAGTGCCTGTATGCTAACGGTACGTGTGCCATGATGAAATGCATGTTATGTCTGTGTCCTAAGGAAAACTGCTTGTGCATCAGTCAGTTCCATCCTATCAAGTTTTCTCACTGAGCCTGCAGTAGTCACAATTTCAAAGCCATGAGTGTATCATTTGTATTAAAAGTTGTTCAGTCCTATGAGTAAAACAAGGTCTGAGCACTGGAAACTTCAGTCCTTAAGCATGATCATCCGAAGAGGTTGTTTTAAATGGCATTTATTTTACAAAAGTTTAACTGAAAAAATTAAGATGAACATTTCGATTTCTTCCCCAACAATAAACAAAATCTGTATGTGACAAACTGAAATGATCGGCAAATCCTTTGCTCACAAAGAAAACTAAAAGGACTGAGAGAAAGATGCTGTCACTGCTTAGAAATGTTTTACCTGCTGAAGCTGTGGTCGATTTTTAGCGGATTTTCACCCATAATAACAAGCTCTATTGGTTTTTTTTAGTAAAAGCAGTTTTGATACTGAGTATCTTTTTTGTTATGCTCTGGCACTGTAATTGGTGTCTGCAAAGGATCAAATTTGGAATACTCATTTTTTTACTTTTGAAATTTATAGAGTTTGTCCTTACTGAAAAGTGAGAATTCACTAATTTTAAAAAGATACATGAATGTCGTAACGTTTTCTTCCAGTTAGAAAAAAATAGCTGCAAATGCAGTTATATGTAGTGAGAAGATGAGAGCTAGTAGCACGTAAAATATCATCAAAATACAATGTAGACTTCTTGCTGCTTTTATATAGCCATTAAGCTATCATTTTATTGTAGAATAAAGTACACTCAACGGATTTGACAACTTTTCTGTGGCTTCCAAGTTAATTCTGAAAATGATGTTCCTTTCCTAGGTACATGGATTTCTTCCCTACTCCTTCCAATGTCACCACTGACTTCCTCTTTGAGAAAAGTGCCAACTATTTTCATTCTGAGGAAGCTCCTAAGCGAGCAGCTTCCCTCATTCCCAAGGCCAAGATCATCACCATCCTCATTGACCCATCTGATCGGGCATATTCCTGGTATCAGGTATGTATGTTAAGGAACATGGGCAGGCACAGGTCAAATAAATATGTCAGGTTTCAACCTTGAATCCTCTTTGTATATTCCTTTAGTCTGCATATATATAGAGTTTGGATAATACAAGCTTTTATGGTCAGTCAGTGCTCCATATATCATTAACAGTGAGCTGAGATATCTGTCCATGAACATCTGAAAAAAAATTTAAAGGTTAAAGTACCAGAAATCTCATTTTCAAAAGTCTGCCTGTAATATAAACATGTAAGAGTGCTTTCTTACATGATTAACGTATGTAATCAACACACAGCTAAATTAGTTTATCCACGCATTTATTTGGTGCGTGTCCAAAATGTTTTGTATATGTCCAGGATCTTGTTGTTTTGCAAACACCTATTTAAAATAAAAATCAGTGAAGAAAAAATGGCTGAACTGCAATGAAAAGTAGGACCTCAAATTTAAATCACTATCAGCACTGAGTGCTTCTTTGGAAAACATTATTACAACACTTCATCTTAATGTTTCATAGTAGTCAAGCACTGAAATTTCTTTTTTTGTTATAATATTGGAGTAAGCCATGCTAATGCTGAAGGAGTATTTTGCAGATCATAAAAATAAGATTCCCCATATGTAATTTGAAATATTTATACAAAGCAATAGTAAGTATTTAGTGGAATTCATAAGAACATGGCATAGTATCAAAAAGTATGAATGAAGGTTAGTTTGCCTCATGGCAAGGTCAGTAAGACTGAATGTTTTTTTTCTTATTTTCACAACTTCTGTGGTCTATAAAACTTAGCACTGCAACTTGTTTTACAGCATCAGCGCTCACATGAAGATCCTGCAGCCCTGAAATTCAGTTTCTATCAGGTGATCACAGCTGGACCTCGAGCCCCTTCTGAACTTAGAGCTCTCCAAAAGAGATGCCTAGCACCTGGATGGTATGCTACACATATTGAGAGATGGCTAACTTACTTCCCACCTTATCAGGTGAATAAGACAGTAACTCAACATCCTAACCTTATATTATATATAATATATATATAATATTCTGAAAGATTATCTTTGTAAAAGTATTGCTAGTGAGTGCTGATCCTCAGGGATATCCCAGGTACACGCTAGCATGTTTTAAGCGGTTGATTATTCACAGCCACGTTTAATTAGTTGGCTTGACATTGCTGTGGATGTCATGCCTTAGCACCATACAGCTGAGAGCTTCTTCTGCAAAACAAATCTGAATAATCTGGAAGGTCAAATACTTGAACACTCTTGTACCCTGCACTGCCTTCATCTGTGTGTTTTTAATTTGCTCGTGCTTTCATCGCTGTATTTCTAACTCTTTGTCTGTAATGTTGAGGAAAAGAGAACCGGGCATGCAGTGCTTTGTGAATTCTTTAGTATCAGATATTTCATCAAGGTTTCCAAAAGAAAGAAATGTCAGAAACAATGGGACATTGCTCAATAGTATTTCTGTGTTCTCTTAATGGTAACTAGTATCACCTGGCACCAGGGAGTGTGAGCTGGGATATTGCAATTGCCACATGAGAGGGAGGGGAGCAAAATCTCTCTTCCAAGGAGGCTTGACATTGGAAGACTTTGGGGTGTAAGCAGTATCTTTTCTGTGTAAAAGAGGCAACAACATATGGGAATGGATGTGATCTAGCGAAGCTGTAATACCTTAGTTTTTAAATGCATCAATGTTTTCACACAGTCCTTGGTTCTTTCATGCAGTCATCTCCCACTGTTTTCACTCTCATTAGGCTATGATTATAGTAGTAAATAAACTGTGCCTTTACAAGAGTTCACACACTGGTCCACTGCTGTCCATAGTACACGATTTTTAAGACATTTCTGTAAGTTTGGATCTGTAGCAAAAAGCATTTTGCCAAGCAGTTTCAGATCACAGCTCAAAGGATGACAGGAACCATTACCATCAGGTAGTCTCAATGCAGCCAATTTGGTTTTGCAGGTGAGAGGCCTTAGCAATATGGATTTGTGTCTTGCTTGTGCCATTTAGCCTTAAGATCAGAAAACTGTCTCTGATTTGTTGTAGTTAACAAGATAGATAAAGCCTTTGTGTACGTCAGTGTGTTTGCCATCTCAAGCATCACCAGTTTTTTAGATGAATTCATGATTTGCCTGACATGACTTTTCTGTAACTGTGAAACTATTGGGTCTCTTTTGCACATTTTTTTCTCTTTTGCATATTTTGTTTTTTGAAATTTGTCATACATTGCTGCCCATACCAGTGCATCCACATATCAGGGCCTCTAATGGGACTCGTGCATACAGTGGAACAGTTTGGTGTTTTGATGTTTCTAATAATCTACACGTTTGGTATCTACCACTGATCTTGAATCCTTGATATATCCTTTATGTTGAGATCAGTTTTTTTCTGTGTGTCTGGTAGCCTCAAAAAGTGTATGTTCATGGACCTATAGATTTCAGTACAGGTGGAGAATAAACAATCTGAAAATTGGATCTGCCCTGCAAACTTCTGTTGGCATATAACAAATTACTAGTCTCCTTCTGGCCCTGTGTAGATCAAGTCTCTGAAGTACTCTCCACCTCACATATAAAGTTAACTTTAGCTGAGGGAGGTTGGCTGCAGCCTGAACCTTCTGTTTATTCAGGCCTTGCTTAGCTGAGACAGTTTGGCTGAAGTCTGCACCTTCTGTTTTCCCTGAGTGTGCCAGGGAAGCTCTGATGCCTCTAAATGTGTTGTTCTTCACAAATTCTCTTTTGGGCCAGCCTTGCAGAATTCATGAGATACACACTTCCATCATTATCATTATACTCATATGAAATCTTCTACATCATCTTTTTTTTAGCTTATCTCCAGAATCACCCATGAGTACTGAACAATACACATCATCAAGTGGATTTTTGCCAGATTTTACATCTGACAATGACAGCAAAGAACCAGTCTTGATAGCCTTATGTTTTCTCTGTTAAAGGATTAGGAGATTCACAGAATCACAGAATGGCCCGGGTTGGAAGGGACCTCGAGGATCATGAATCTCTAACCCGCCTGCCAGGCAGGGCCACCAACCTCCACATTTAATACTAGACCAGGCTGCCCAGGGCCCCATCCAACCTGGCCTTGAACACCTCCAGGGACGGGGCATCCACAGCCTCTCTGTGCAGCCTGTTCCAGCACCTCACCACTCTCATAGTAAAGAACTTCCCTCTGACATCCAACCTAAATCTTCCCTTCCTCAACTTAAAACCATTTCCCCTTGTCCTGCTGTTATCTACCCTTTCAAAGAGTTGACTCCCCTCCTGTTTATAGGCTCCCTTTAGGTACTGAAAGGCTGCAATTAGGTCACCCCGCAGCCTTCTTTTCTTCAGGCTGATCAAACCCAGCTCCCTCAGCCTGTCTTTGTAGGGGAGGTACTCCAGCCCCCTGATCATCTTTGTGGCCTTCCTCTGGACCCTCTACAACAGCTCTCTGTCTTTCTTGTACTGGGGGCTCCAGACCTGGACACAGTTCTCCACATGGGGCCTCGCAAGAGCAGAGTAGAGAAGGACAGTCACCTCCCTGTCCCTGCTGGCCACCCCTCTTCTGATGGAGCCCAGGATACCATTTGCTTTCTGAGCTGCAAGAGCATGCTGCTGGTTCATGCTAAGTTTTTCGTCCATCAGGACCACCAGGTCCTTCTCTGCAGGGCTACTCTCAAGGACTGCTCCTCCCAGTCTGTATAAATGCCTGGGATTCCACCGGCCCAAGTGCAAAACCTTGCACTTTGCTGTGTTGATTCTCTTGAATTGCAAAAGCAACAGTGTATTATAGGCTTTATCTGACCTTGTTAGCAAGTTCAAAGAACTGCTGAATCACAGAACAGTTACATAAGGTGGACCTAAAATGAGATCAGCGTAGAAGAAAAGTTTTATCTGAAAAGAGAGCGCCTTTGTTCTCAAAAAGGTCTCTTACCAAAGCTCTGTGTAAATTTTAAAGCAGTATAAATTGTTGAGTCTTGACAGGTGTGACTGGGTTGAAGAAGCTATTAGAAAGTCAACAGGCATATAGTAAGTGGTAGAGGTAGCAACAAGCGTAGGTGTAAAGTTCCCCTAAGATTTTTTGTTACACTGGCAAAACCTTTCATAGCACATCTTTTTTTGAGTGGCAGAAGCAGGAATGCCACAGATATTTATCTCTATTTGTTTGTTAAATACTAAAGAAGAAACCTCATTCTTTTCTTTTGGATGGATATATTCCTCACTTGGGATATTTTTTGACCACTGAGCTACAAAGCACTTAAGGCTTGTTTTCAGAGCTTACATCATAGGAAAGCAGTGGGATCATTTGGGGTTCAAGTAGTCATAATGCATCTCATTTGAAAGACTTCCGGGATGAGCTGCTGCTTTCTGAACAGCTTGATACTTTCACTAATCCACATCTCTAAATCCACATGCTGTATATGGGCAATTCCAAAGACTGATCTTTCAAAAGAAAAGACATTTTCTCCCTTCTGATTATGCTCTGAAACCCTATAGTCTTGCAAACCTACAAAGTTTCATCCAATCCTGGAAGCAAATCATAGGATTTTAGCCTCTCTCCTTGCGTGGAAACATAAAAGCAAGCTTCAGCACTGCATACAGAATGAGATCATTGAACCACCTAGAAATCTATTGCTCCCTCCTTTTCATTACTAAAACATGATGGAAAAAGTAGAACTGTTTCCATGACAGGAAATGAATGCTTGCCTAATCCATTTGGGACCTTGTTTCTCTTCCAGCAGTCTCAAAGACCCAAACATGCTGCACCTTCAGTGGGTCATTTAGGCATAAAACCCTCACTTAGTGTCTGTTTCCGTGAAGATTCACATCAAGGGAAAAGGACAGCCGTATCTGAAGTAGCCTAGTGTGAGTGTATATGTGATCAGGCACTTAACAAAAAGAAAAACAAATTACTTACCAGTTCCTGGTCTTCTTAGAGATGTGCTGCACATTTCATATCTATGACATTCCTGCCATAAGGTCATCCTAACATTTCCCTTTATTCTTATTCTCAAATTTGTTAGTTTGTTTTCATAACATTATGTACTCTCATATAGTCTTAGAAGTAAGGCATTTATCCTAACATTGCCTACTGTTTTCTGTCTTTTGGTCATTTCCAGTGACAAGCTTTTCAATGTGACTTTAACATATATTCATAAATGCCTGTCTGTGAGAATTAACAGCTTATTTCTTTAAACACTAATACCTTTTTTCTTCTCTGGACAAATCTCATTCAGTTTCCTCCCGGTATTTCTTACCTTTCCAGATCCTTCAGTGCTATTTCTCTGTTGTCACAATGGGCTGAATTCCAGATTTATTTAATGTGCCTTTTACTGTGCTCCCAGATCATTAATGATCATGACAAATAGAACTGAACTAATTATCTGGGAAGGTACTCTCCATATAATGAAGGAGTCTGACAGAGGTGGAAGATTCAGTTTAAGTTTAACATAATGAACTTCAAATTATATTTCCATTTATTTTATTTTTTGTAGATGCTAATTATTGATGGACAGCAGCTAAGAACCGACCCATCTACTGTAATGGATGAAGTACAGAAATTTTTGGGAGTCTCTCCTCATTATAATTACTCAGAAGCCCTAACGTGAGTTAATTTTATCATCATTATCACTTGTTCTTATGTTCCTAAAATACTAATTAGTCTGTGAGGAAGCTCACTACATAACAAAGCCTCTGATACTTTTCCTTCTCATATGAGTTCAGTAGGATGTCTTCTCCAATGTCTAGAAAAGAACACAATAGAGGAATAGATTTCCAGTGGATCTACACTTAGTCATTAAACGTGGAGCTTTACTGTTACAAGAGTAGATTACCTGAAAAATGCACAAAGAGTAGAGTGAATAAAAAGGAATTTTAGGAATTTTATTTCCATTGGTAAATGGAACATGGAATGCTGACTTCCATAAAAAGAAAGGAAAAAAATTATTTTGTTTGTTTTGGACATTAGCTGCAAGTATCAGCAGTATTGATCAGGAATATAGCATCCACTCTATATGTGCACAAATACTTTGGAATCTGACACTTAGATTTGGTTGCCCTTAAAGTGAGATTGATAGCCTTAAATTTACTCTTCTCAGCATGAGTCTATTATCTGTCTCTGTAAGAAGCTTTCAGAAAAGAATGTATTTCTTTCCTATACATTTTTCTGTTTAATACTTTCTTCTAGTTTTATTCTATTCCTTTTATGACACCAGTAGCAAAATAGACTTTCATCTTCAATGAAATTGAGATAAGTGGGTGGTAAGGACATAAAGGGCCAAATAATCCCTGAATCTGAGTCTATTGAAGACATGTTTTATTTGTTTGACTTTTTTATTTCTTCTTAGTTCTTTGGTGGTGGCGGTTTGTTTTTTTTGGTTTGTGTGTGTGTGATTTTCTTACATTTTTATTTTTTAATACTGAAGCCTTTGTCCTTGATACTATGAATTAATCCCATCTGCATCTAATTCTATAGCATGCATTTTCCTTCATGTCAGCCTCTGAACATAGTTAATTTTCACAGAACTAAAGCATCTTGTTTGGTTAAAATGCACTGATATCAGTTTGTCCACTCAGCTGATGTCAGGAATCATCACTGCAGCATCTCATAGCCTTTACACTGCAGTACGGGCACCTGTTTCTCTCCTTTCTTCATTTACTTCACAGTTTGTGTCTGCACCCAACTCTTGTTAACTCCCTCAATCTTCTCTGTTTCCTATTTGCTTGATGCCTTTTTCCTGAAAATTTGCCAGAGCTAAAAATAAGAATGTGTGAACTTACTTTATTGAGTTTCTGCTTTGAACATGTGTATAAATATTTGTTTCAGGTTTGATTCACATAAAGGTTTCTGGTGTCAGCTTCTGGAAGAAGGAAAGACCAAATGTCTTGGAAAGAGCAAAGGTAGAAAATACCCTCCTATGGATTTGGAGGTAAACCATTATGCTCATTGGCATTATACAGAGGTTTAGCTGTCATAAATGGGACACTGCACAGGCAAAATCTTAAGAGAGAGAAGACAGAATTAAGTAGCCTTGATTATTTGACTGTCTTTTCCTACAAATGAAACCTTTAGGGAAGCTGCGGATTGTATCATTTTTTTTCAGTTCTTTATTTCAAATGTGAAGAATTTAAGTTATTATAAATGTTTTCTCTCGTGTAACAAGTGATAGGACTAGAGGAAATGGCCTCAAGTTGCACCAGGGGACATTGAGACTGGACGTTAGGAAATACTACTTTTCCAAAAGAGTGGTCAGGCACTGGAATGGGCTGCCCAGGGAGGTGGTGGAATCACCAGCCCTGGAGGTGTTCACGGAACATTTAGACATTGTTTTGAGGGACATGGTTTAGTGAGAACTATTGGTGGTAGGTGGACAGTTGGGCTGGATGATCTTGTAGGTCTTTTCCAACCTCTATGATTCTGTGAAACTATTCTATTTGGAAACTTGGCACTCCTTAGAAAAATAAACTTAGCACCTCTGAAAATTTCTGAAATTAATTTGGAAACCTATTCCCTTTACCTAAGTGAGTTAAGCAGCAGAAGCTCCAGAGTGGGTTTTTTCTCAGTCATGATCAGATATTTCCATTTGTGTCTGTTTGCCTGTCTTTGAGAGTATATAGACCATGACAGACTCTCATAAAGTTCTGTTCTGAGAGTGGTTAGGTTCTGTTTCCATGAACTTCATAAATATCTTCCTCAGACAAATGCTCCAATGAAAAAAAAATCCATCAGATCAAATGCTGCAAGCAATATCTAAAGGAAGTTTAGTCTCCTTTTCTAGTTACTTTATGTTTATTCTCTCCTGTATTCCTGTTTCACTTAGCCCGACTGAAATTCAAATAAAAGCATTTTGAACAACAGTATTAACGCAGCAAGTAAGCCAGATTTCTTTTTCTCATGGTACTTAAGTCAGAAGCAATTTACAGAACTCAACAGAATCATAGAATTGCAGAATGGCTTAGGTTGGAAATGACCTTAAAGATCATCTGGTCCCAACCCCTTCCATGGGCAGCTTGACCCCCACCAGATCAGGCTGCCCAAGGCCCCATCCAGCCTGGCCTTGAACACATCCACAACTTCTCTGGGCAGCTTTTTCCTGTGCCTCACCAGATCCTGAGTAAAGAATTTCTTCCTAACTTCTAACCTAAATCTCCCCAATAGAATTATACTGATATAAAATCATTGGATGCCAAGGCTTCTGAGCAGAGATAAGACTGTGATTGTTTAACGTAGTATGTTTCAACTCTAAATATTGATGAAACTGGTGTTACTAATTGCCAGATGCCTATATAGAAAGAGATTTTACAAGCTCTGATTTCAATCACACTTGAGTGAATTTGAATATCAGCTTCAGTACAATTCTTAATGTACGTATCTATCTGTGAGCAGATTCAGATCCTTTGCATTGTCTTCATGTTCATTTTGGATATCTTTTGTTTCTCTTGATACTACCTTTTAAAGTTCAGCTATTAATTGATGAACTTAAACTTGTATGCAGTAGATAGCATAAAAGAATATAAATTGCATAGGAGAAAGTAAAGTTTTGACACCAGTAAAACAAACTTTGAAATTTACAGCCATTACAGTACAGCATTTTATTAAATAAAAAACATCTGCTTTTATATCCATCAGTGCAGGGCTTTTCTGTCAAGCTACTACAGAGATCATAATGTGGAACTGTCAAAACTCCTACACAAACTGGGACAACCTCTGCCATCGTGGCTGAGACAGGAACTACAGAAAGTAAGATAGCATTGAAAGAAGACATTTTTGAAATCTCTTCCACACTTCTGTCATCCTACCCAAAGTCTCCAGTAGCTACCAGAAAGTCTTGTAAAATATACCTCTGCAAAAAATAGTAAAAGACAGAAATTATTTCCATATGCTGGCATGTGGATTGTGAAAATACATGTGTTTCTTAGCGTTCTGGTGGGACAAAGCTTTCTCATAAACATTTCTGGGCCTGTGGAGTTGTGGACTACTGTGCACATATGTGGAAGTTAACTGCAGCTGGTATAAGCTTCAGAGATACGTGACCTGTCCAATTTCACGGTAAATACATACATTTTTATATATCAGTTTAAAAGTATTGTGTCTCATGTAGGTTTTGTAGTCCACTGTTAGACTGCTGTTTTTCTTAGTATTTGATTATCGTGTCTTGCATAAAATAAGAAAATTTAATGTAGCATAAAATGCCAAGTGTACTTCTACCATTGGAATCAGCTTGCTAATACCTGAAGTATATTCTAATACGTGTGAGAAGTACAGTTATCATACATTACTTAGGTGCGCACAGCAACAAAATCTGGAATCCACAGGCAAAAGCAGTGTAGAAAAGAAAAAGAAAATTACCTATAGCCTGTAAAAATAAACCCTTACACTGCAGTAAGGGCCTTTGTTCATAATTACTGTCTGATTTTGCACTGACTGAAATTGCAAAATACGGAATGTATACTGCATCTGAAACAGAATTGTAATTGGATACATAAAGCACAAATGTTGCAATAAAATCCTTGTGAGCAGTATTATACTTCAACAATTGTGAACCAGTCTGAAACAGTACAATCAACAGTCTTTCACTCCTGGCTTCTGTGAGCAGCCAAATTTAGATACTGCACTCTGGTCTTACATTGCTGTGAATCAGAAATGACTCCACTGAAATGAATGAAAAATTGATAAAGAGCAGAAACAGATCCATACTTAGACTGCCTTAATTTGCACTACTGGTTTTTCTTAATTTATTTGCCTTCAATCTGTGCTGTGTATTTTCCAAGGTCCCTCAACCCAATCAAAAGTGTAGCATCTTGCGGTGACCTTCAACTTATGTCAGCTGCAAAAATCTGATTTCTAGATGAAAATAATGATTCTAGATCCACACATCTTAAAGTAGCTTGGTATTAAAGTTTAGAAATAATCTTTAGGAAGGAGAAATTAAGACAGTTTATGGTAGAAAATTAGGCTGTAATTATGAAAAAAATACACATATCCAGCCTTACATTTGTGATACATTTCAGTGACACACCTCATAATACATCAGTTTAAAATGTGGGATAAAGTCTAATCAACCATACTTAAAAGTTGAAAAAGATCATTGAAAATTTCAGCTGAGTATGGCCTTAAGGTTTCTCTGCTGAACTTTGGCTCTGAATGTTTCTAAAAGCATAAAGAGGTAGGGAGTACAAAAGATTATTGCAATACTAAATGAAATGCTTTTCACAGTAGCTCTGTATTATTATCATAATTTGTTTTAGGATGAATAGTTAAAAAACATGCATCAGATGGTGGAGAAACTTTATATGTCTCGGTGCTGTAATGATATAATTTAACTTTCAAGGTAATGGAATGGAAACCAGTCTGTTATTCCCTAAATAGAAAACAGATGTTGAGATCCTTACTGTACCTCTAGCTGGTAATCTTTAATATTTATTGATTTTGTCTATGTAGTACCTGGTTTTGATAGGCTTGTAAAGAAAAAATCCAGACAAATGTGCTGTATATAACAATATTCTTTACACAGCACATTTTTTGCTGAGGGAATATGCATGATTAATGATGAGGACCTGCTAGAGTAGACATCTTTTAAGATGAACATCTTTATTATTTATAAGAGAATAAAATTTTTCATTTCATTGTAGATATTCACTGTTACATAGGTTTGACCCAAAATCTGACTTGTTTTAAAATAGTTTTATTTGATAAAAGAAATCCTTTGTATTCTGAATATCTGTAAGTGCAAATCCTCTGCATGCTACGGACAGCTTGTGTCCTACAAGCATCTATATGGATTTGTTACAAGTAAATTGAATAACTGGAGAAAAGACCTGCAGTTTTTATCCTGACATGATTGATTTTATCCTTAATATAACTTGATGTAACATCACTCAAACATTTAAAGTAGAAGAAAATTGTAAATCAGAAGAAAATTGGAAAAAGCACTACAAAGCGCCTGAGATTTTCACAGATTGAGTGCTTCCTACACACTGGAAGAATGGGCTTCAGCCACGTTTGTACTTCCATCTTTGTTTTCAGAAACTCTGCTCCTGTCCTCTTTCCCTGTGAAATCTAGGCCCCACCAAAATGAGAATAAGTAAGCACCAAGGATAGAACAGTGACCGGGGAATACACATTGGTCGCCCTCTAGATATTTTGCAGCAGACAAGGTGACATGTCTCAGATCTGTGGCCTTTTCTGTGATGTTTGTTAGGAATCTGGTCAAATAGCCAATGGCAGTCACGGCTTAGCACTGGGATTATAAGCCCCCACACGCAGCTCCTTGGCCCTGGCTGGACCAGGATTAGTTTGGCAGCTAAACACGAAGCTTGCCCTTTGCGGAGAAGTGCTGTAATGAGTCTCAAGTCCTGATGAGGAACATTAGGGTGCAGCTCTCTTACTGTCCCAGTGTCCTTCCTAAAGCTGGAATAAAGGCAAATCTTCAGTGAATTTCTCTGGTAGCTTTGGGTCAGTCCTGTGAACAAAGTCATGTGACCTTTTGCCCTGGAGCTGCACACCTGAAAGGGAATTATCTTGAATCTTAATTCACAGATCCTATTGAGATGCATCTGTCAAGTACTAGCATCTCTAGATGCAGAGCATTAGCTGCTTGTAAGCTAGGTTGGCTAAGTCCTCTCAGACTCAATAGCAGTAAAGCCTAACCACTAGGGGTCTTTGCAGTTCTGATTTTGTGATGTTCGGTTATTACCGGTTTATACAAAGACAGTAAGAAGACTTTTTTTTTTTTCCTCTGGAACTATTTTATTTAAATATGTCCTTACATTTAACAAGAAACCTTTAAAAACAGAATGACTTTTAATATGCAGTCAACTTGGCGAAGAATTAAGAGTCTGAGCAAAACATGCAGGCAACAGCTGCATGTGTTACTCCTCAGATAAGGGGATGCACATGAGTACAGCTGAGTAAGCAAGTCATACAACATGAATTACTTGAGAATTTTAACCTATTTACAAATTCACTACAATCAGTATTTAATTTTCAGAAGTAGACTTATCTATATTAACACTTCTAAAAAACACCACTCCGTCACCAAAAAAATGTATATTTGCTAGTCAAAGTCAAGTGTTTTACTGTGGATGGTAATACAGCCACGGTTTCTGTTCTCTTGGTAGATAAATGCACAAGCAATTGCTTTAACAAATGCTTGATGATGTGAGCTTCACATTTATTTTCATAAATATGATTCTGAAATTTGATTTCCTCAAATATCTGTGCCATTAAAAATCAAGTGTGAGTATGAGTAGAAAGTGACCGTTAGGGGGTGTAAACACGGAGCCTGATATGAGTTCACATTATTATTTGGGCAAACATTCCTGAAATACTGTGATATCTTTCCAGTTCTACTTGTGCAGAAAGAATTCATTTCAATGATTTGCAGACTGTCACGTACAGCATATCTTTTCTCATTGCTTAAAGAAGTGGAACTTCCTCAGGAAGAAAGTAAATAGATATTTCAGTGTTTATAGATATAATACTCTTGTCATTCACATTGAATGAAAATTGCTGGAAACATTTTTCTCAAAAATTTTTTAAATAAAAAATAGATATTATTCTGATAGTGGCATGGTATCTGAAGTGCAACAATAAACTCTGTTAAGAAAATGTACCAATAAATGGAAGTGATTTTTTTGTTCATAAAAGTTGTCCTTTTCCAGGTTTGTTAGCAGCTATTACTGAGTTATAACACAGTCCGCTAGCATGGGAGCAGCACGAAATGTTTTCACAGATGGAAAATATTGCTTACTCCCTCTGTAAGTGAATGTTACAGCTTTATGCAGCTGCTTATTTTACTGCTTTTGCTTCCTGCTCAGTTTTTACTTCTTATGCCAGAAATCATTAATGTGCTATAGAAACACTTCCAGAGCTTGCTGTTTTTAAGAGAACAAGCAGACTTTATTCAAACTGTTTTCCTGTGGGATTCAATAGTTGTGCCTACACAGACATGAGAAAACATTTTTAGGAGGAACTTCTAAAAGATGGTGCAAGTGTAGGTGTCCAAAGGAAAATTCACTGTTATCAACAAATTCAGAACAGAGTTGAAAACTATAGTATCTAGCTGGGTAAAAGCTGATTAATATCTTCATGTAGATGTAGAAAATAGAAAGCATGTTAACAAAATATTCTTTCATTACAGAGAAATGATGTAATATTCAGAAGCGTAAACTTCCAGTACCCATCTCTATAATATCAAAGTGTAACAGAAATAGAACAGTAATAACAGAAAGGTACTAAGCAAGGATTCTTGCTGTGCCCGACTGACCTCTGTATCCAGTTTTTCTGCTTTCATTTAATGTTCCTTTTCAGTTCTACCAGTCCCAGACCTCTTAGAGCTGAAAGGCCAAAGATGCACTTTTTTGTCTATGTGGATCAAAAGGATGAAGAAGGCACAGTGGTCAGCACCAAAGGACAAAACACAGGAACAGGAAAGCAATTAACAGGTGAAACCTGGCCTAGGGAAACCTGAATGAAGGAGGAATTTAGACAAACTAAGGGTGATTGATTAAAGTGGTATGAGCTTGATTATTGTCTAGTCTGTTTTCTGTCAGTTTACCTCTTTCGTTTTTTTTTTTTTTCCATACAGTATTTTCTTTCATCACTTCCCATTTTCTGTTCTGATCCTCTCTTTGCCTTGAGAAATTCAGCTGGAAAATGAGGCTCTTGTACTTTAAATGCTCAGATATCTATCTGCTTAGGAGAGCTGTCAGTAGCACAAAGTCACTAGCAGAACTCTACCAAAGAATATGAGTCTTCCCTACCAGATGTGGCCTAGTTCAACCACGATACAAGGGCTTGGTTCAGAATTACTAGTTTAAATCCTGCAACCTATGTTATTCAAGAGATCAGAGAAATTGACTCTTTTGCCCTTTATTTAATTCTACTGTCTCCTCAGTTATCAAGAGTACCGCTCCTAGTAAGTCTCCCAGTAAAACTCCATTAGTCAGCAAAACTGGGATCTGATTTACTCTGGTAAACAAACAAACAAACAAACAATTTATTTATTTATTTGCATAAGATAGATATATTTCAATGGTGTTAACTCTCTCTGGAAGGAAAATATTACCTAAAGACAGGAGACAGTTCTTTTATGCCCATGATAAAGTAGAAATGAAATTCCTAGACACATATGTTGCAAGAAGACAGCTGAGGCTTAGCTGATGGCGTAAGTAGGGCTGCTGGAGACTGCATTTGTCTTTGCACTTTTCTACAGTCCTAGCAGCAGTTTTGTTATTTTAGAGTATTGATGCCTGATAGTCGTATGTTTGAAGCAGCAGTATTACATATCCATCCTAAAAAATGGTGAAATGCACCAAAAGTTACAAATATGCCTTAAATACGTGTTTCTCTGCGTACGTATAGAAAGCTGTATCGGTGTGTAGTCAGGCTGGAACAGTGCTTTGGGTTTGGAAATAATCCCAGCTCCTTTTCCCTAGATCTTGATTCTCCTAAAGATTATAGTCGGTAGTGAAATATATATATATATTTATATATTTATATATATACATATATAAAGCAAAAAAAATGAAGGGTTTAAATCATATTTACAGTTAACTCTCATCCTGCTGTCCCGTTGCAGCTCTGCAGACAGAGCTGTACTCGGACACTATAAAAACAATACGTGTTGTGAAGGGCAGACTGCTGCCCCCCCATGTCCGCCGGTGTTCGACGTGCACAGCCCGGCACACCTCCACCTCTGCCCCCGCCTCTCCCAGCGCGCGGAACATGCTGCGGCCGACATCCCGCTCGTGCTCAAGCGCCGCACTCGCGCAGCTGACGGACAGCGCCCCAAGCAGCTCCGTAGGCCGACCGCGGCGCGGCTGCTACCGCCCCCTCCTCGCCCCGCCCCCTGGGAGGGGCACGCGCATCGCCCGCCCTTGCCGCCTGGTGGGGGGGGTGGTTCCGGTTCCGCGAGCGACCGTTGGCTGGTGCACGTGGCAGTAGCTGCTTAGGAGGGGGTTTTGTTGGCGGGCGCGGGAGGTGGGCTGAGGGGATTTCTGGTAGCGCTCTTGTGCAGCTGTTGGGCTCTGCGGCTCTCCTCTCCCTCTCAGAAGCGGGCGGGCCCCGGCGGAGCCAAGCCAGGCGGGTGGTCGTGCGAGCAACTGCAGGTAAGGGGAGGGTGGGAGCTGAGCGGCGGCGGGGCGAGGTACGATGGAGAGCGAGCGGCCGGCGGTTGGGAAGATGGTGGCCGCCATGTGGCGGGGTGGGGGAGGGCCGCTCCATGACTCCATGGGGGCTGCCGCTCGTGGCTGACCCCCTTCCTAGGCATGGAAGAGCAGCTTCTTGCTAATTGGCAAAACTTCTACCATCCTGTTGGTAGTAGTCGTTGACTGTGGCAAGTAACAAGCCGAGTCGGCAGGGGTTTGTGGCGCAGGGGGTTGGCGGCTTCTTGTGATGTTTTTGTTTTTTGTTTTTCCTTCGTAACTTGTCGAAGTTCCGTTTTGTAAGCAAGTTTTCTTTCCCCCCCACCTTTTTTCTTAAGCTTTCTGAGAACGCAGAAGCCGGAAGTGTGGAGGCGGCATAGAAGTTCCTCTCCTCAAAGAACACCGCGTGACTGGGTATGTGTTGCCTTATTAGCTTCTAATAGAGAAATTTTGAGTAGGAATAATAGCAATTTACTAGTTACATTTAGCGACTAAGCTGCTGATACCCGTCTGATCACCAATGAAATCAAGATATGAGCTTTTATTTATTGAAAGTCTACTTGGTTGTATGTAATTATCTTTTACTGACAAAAAGCTGTAACCAAGAGGAAAAGTCTGTATTACTTGGAAGGCTCGGGTGTGGATGTGTTGAGTGTATTCTGAAGACTGGGCTGTGGTAAAGACAGGTATTGCCGTACTACTTTTGACTACTAAACTGAAGGCATCTGGGTTCACAGATGTCCACGAGTTGTGTGTGCAAGGAGTAAGCCTGTCAGTAAGCACGTTGCTGAGTTAGCAAAGTGAGTACGAACAGTGATCTGAGGCAGGGGAGATGGCTTCCAATAGCTTTGTTTCAGAGCATTGTACAGCTTCTAGGAAGGCACCGTGCTGTTCAGTAATGTCTGTTGTCTTGTATGTGTAGCAATATTAAACTGTGTCAAACTTCTCTTTACAGGGGAAAAACATTCTTGAGTTGTGATGGCAGAAGAAGATGAGTCTAAATTCAACCTGTAAATTTTTGGAGTAACTGTGACTAGAATTTCTATTGTTTACTTACTTTAAGGGTAGATAGGCAATCTTGTAGAATTAATGGTCTTTTTGAGCAACGGTATTCCTGTTTTTCAAACAGAGAAGTAAGCACTACTTTTAGGCTAGGCCTTAATTTGAGTTTAGACTTAAATGAACTCTTCTAATTAAGTTTATACCTTGAGTCTAGATGTTCTGCAGTCCCTCATCTTTACAAAGAGCACAGAGGGCCTGGGATGTAGTGTACTGTGTTTCAAATTAGCGTGGAATCAGTCTGCACAAAAGAGAACGTAGTTAGGAGGATGTTGGCATATTTTGTGCTGCCTTCCAGGATCCTTAGCTGCTCTCATTTCAAGGCTTTCACTAAGTTCTATGCTATTATAATCTCAGTTGTTAGTGACTGTGCTGTTCTTTAGCCATGTAGCTGACTATGCTTCAGTAGTCCTAAATCTGGAGAAGTGTTGTGCTTTCACTGGTGGCTCTGCTGCTGCTAAAGCAGCATAGAAGGGTTGTTGCAAAGAGTGTACGTGTACTGCGGAAGATGAAGGTAAGTTTGTGAAGTCTAAAAGATGTTTGTGAATGTTTGCAGTTAAAACTTTAATATATGCTAATGTAAAGCATTCAAATGTACTAATGAGTCAATAAAGAGATACGGACTTACACTGCAAGTGTCGCCTCTTCCTTACAAGTGTACTGATAACCACGACCAGACCAGCACATGGATTTCAGAGTTACTGAGGAGGGGCCAAATGTGTTTGCTGTGTGTATTCACCTTCTGGTATCCGGGTCTCATATTTTCAACTAAATGGTTTGGGGCCAAAGAATTAACTGACTGATGCTGTCTGGAAGCCATTCCAGAAGGCACGTGGTTTTAGAGGTTACCCCTGCATGGAAGAAATAGAGATTTTTGAATGTAGCTGCTTTCTCTGTTTCATTTGTTGGGTGTTTTCACTTAATGCATATTCATAAAATAACTGAAGAATGGGACAAGTTAAATGTTTCCCTTCTGAAATGTATAAGCGAATGTAGGCATTAGATAATGCCAGCTCTTGCTTGGCACAACTTTGTGTGGAATATGTTTGTTAATTAGAAAATTCATTGCAAACTGAGAAGTTTACCCACAACTGATGTTCCTGCCACATCCCCTTAGACATTATGCATAAAAGTTCCAGTCAGTGTGGCAGTTTTTATTGTTCACATTTACATCAGGCTCATTGAACAAGAATTAGAATGGTGTAACACAGACAATTTCATTTTCTTTTAGAAACTAGAAAAGGCATGCTGTCTGCATGGGAACTGTAGTGCATCATTTCAACTTCTAATTATTAAAGCATCCTAAGAGAGCAAAACTAATGATCTACCTTACTAAATCTAAATGTTACTACCTTTAGTGTACAGACTTTGATTTTTGTCCCTAAGTATTGCACTTTGTGGTGCAATTCTTAAAATGATTTCTGCTGTATATCACACACATTGCACTGTTGTCTACTTCAGAAGTCTGATGGGTCTTACTTAGCAAAACTTTGTACGAGTAGATACCTTCTGACAGGCTTACTTCCTCTGTAATTAAAAGGGATACATATAAGTAAAAATGTAAACAGCTTTAAGGTTCGCTAGGAGAGTAGGTGAGCATAGTACTATATGATGTTTTTAAATAATACATTTCACACTTCTACTAGTGCAGTTTTACAGAAAACTAAAATATATACAAGCACCTCATGTGTACTACTTTAGCACCAGTTCCAACAAGATATTTAAGCTAGTCGTGGCCCTTAATAGGGCCAATAAGATGGAGGAGAGAAATTGAGGGCCAATTTTACAATCACTTGCAACATTATTGCAGCTTCTCACAAATGAGTTGTCTTGGATACTGGATAAAACACCAGAGACGCATAGAAGCATATGGGAATGAATGCCCACTTACAACATGAGTACCAGCATCGCGCTTCGTTCACAAAAGGCCACACAATGCTGTTACAGTTTGAGTGTCTTAGGAAAGGAAACACAGGAAAGCAGCAAGTGGTAGTCACAGTTGGTACAATCACTATGCAGTGACACACAGCTGCCACACTTATCTCACTGGGGTGTTTCATGGCCCACAGAGCTTTTCTTCCATCTTTTTAATGAGCATCGTTGTTAAAAATGTACTATATCGAGTACACTTGCAGGCAGTCCAGCTGGCCATAAGGAGAGCTCATTGACACAGCACTGAACTTTCTTGTTTCATTGTTGATTGTAGCTAGTCTCTTCTGTTTTAAAGATTGCTATCAATTGCGGTTGCACTGAAATGGTAATTCCTTCCTGGGTTCTGTATGATGATTAGGAGGAATTTCTTTACCAGGAGGAGGTCAAGCACTGGGATGGGCTGCCCAGGGAAGCGAGGGTGTCCCCATCCCTGGAGGTATAGCACCAAGGGCCACGGTTTTAATAGTGGGACTCAGTAGGTCACATTAATGGTTAAACTTGATCTCAGTGTTCTTTTCTAAATGATTCTGTGTTTCTAAGGTGAGTGGAGTGGCCATTTCTAGAAAGGTAAAAGTTGTTTTTTATTTGTCTTGATGTGGAGTACCTTTTTCTTGGTGCTTATTTTTATAACAAACCATCGTGGTTTTCATAACATGGGGAAGAGTGTTTTTAAAAGGAGTTAACAAAGGGAATGGATATTGCTAAATGATGTTTAGAACATAGAAGGGCATTAGGGTCTTACAACTTCATGTGGTGTCATAAATTACTATAGCAAAATTGAGCAGTTGCTGGATTAAAAAAACAACCTCTTGTAGTTATTGGTT
Organism: Pavo muticus; assembly: GCA_016647715.1. NCBI lineage: Eukaryota > Metazoa > Chordata > Aves > Galliformes > Phasianidae > Pavo > Pavo muticus. Next base: position 922,110 of record JACDJE010000286.1, on the reverse strand, counting down.
AAAAAGAATTTTCACTTTTCCAATGAGAGTGATCTGAAACAGCACTGCCCCTAAACATGGTAGGGTTCTCTAAGGATTTAGAAAATAATCCTTTAAGACTTTATACATCTTTTCAGACAGGTACTGATTCAATATTTCCAGCATTTATCTAACTCCCACAGCTGTGTAGAATGTTTGCAGGGAAATTAATTACCTTCCAGCATGCTGTCTACTTCACTTGGGAATGTGCTTTAGGAGCTGAGCTGTAAGAATGTTTTTCAGACTAGGTGAAGGTCTGATTATTGACAGTTGTTTTCCTTCTAACACTTAAATGTATAGACAGAGTTACTTACCAAGCATCTGCCTGTTTGTGATCTCATCAGCTGGTAAAACAAGTCAAAATTAGAGGACTGAGTATAAGGTCATAGGAGTAATAGGAAAGCAGTCAAGAACTGATTAAATAAGCTAGAATTAAAAATGAATTTTGAGGTCTGTTATTAATGATATAAAAGCTTGGAGCCTCCTGTGAATAGTGGATCTGTTAGTGAACTCATTAGCTTTCCTGCTCTAATGTGACTCTAAGCTGGAGGTCACTTTTCTGCTTATATTCGGTTCGTGCAAGATAAACTTCCTTGACACAGAAGGATTTTGTTTGCATAGTAATCCATAACCGGAAAGGTTGTGTGTATTCAGCCTGGATTTAATACCAAAAAAAAATCCAAAACACACAAATCAGGAAAATGTGCCTGTTTCCACTCACAGTGGGCCCCTGCTGTGCAATCTGTGCTGTTCAAGCTGTCCTGCTTTATTCATGTTGTTAATAAAGTTTGGTTTGGATTAAGCACGTTCATAGTTTGGTCACGCTCTTTATCCAGGGTACGAAAGATGAAACTTTTGTGTAGACACCTGGAGAGTCTTTCATTCCGCAGCCATAGCCCCAGGAGGTCACACCGTACACAACCCAGCTTTCCCCTGGACGTTCACACATCAGTGGTCCTCCACTGTCCCCCTGACAGCTATCGATGCGTTGCTGTTCCTGGATGGTTCCGGCACAGAGCATTCTTCCTGTGAATCTTCTTTTATAACGCTCTTCGCATACCCTCTTGGGAAGTAAGGGGATGGCAGCTTGTTGTAATGTTCTTGAATAAGCCCTTCCTGAAAAGAAGACCAAAATTATCACGTTGTGGTGCTTTGTCTTGGAAACATAAATAGCATTTAAGCCAATTTATACTATCAGTCCTTTTCAGTGTTTTGTCATTAAATACATTGAAAAGAATACAAAATACTGAAAAGAGCCTATGCATTAAATATAAGATTAAAATACTAAAAACGTATTGTAAATCCGGAAAGTAGATTCTTTTTTTAAAATCTAAAAGTTTCGGATGTAGCTTTATGCCTCATGTAATGTTCACTGGATCATTCCAAGGCTAGCTTTTGTTTTAAACACATTTTCTGTGATTTTTAGAGGAATATATATCATATTACTTCAATGGGAAAGCTGGGTTTTGAGGTCTGAGCAGTGGAGTTTGAAGCTTTCGAATTATTTCTCAGTAACCAGTTCAGAGTTACTTTTGTTCAGTGGTGCTGCACCATCTGTCACTTTCCAGGTGGAGCATTCAGCCAACCACTGCGATGTGAGCCAACTAATGCACGCATGCTTGCTTGTCCCCTCCGTTGAGGAGGTGGCATTACAGAGCCTGAGCGTGCTCTGGTATAGATGGGCAGTATCACTGGAATCACTTGCAATCTTGATACCTCGTTATATCAAAGTACTGCTGAAAGTCCTGGCCAAAAGGAATCTTCATTTTGTAGAGGTGACCACAACCTGTTCCTGGATTTTCTTTCTCTGTAGCAATTCCCACATCTTAAAAGCCATGCTCTGTTAATAAAATGGCTTTTTTCTCTAACTTGTAGCTCTTTTTTCAGTTGGAAACATGGGGCAGTAATGTCAGCGGATTTGTTTTTTTGGTTTTTTTTTTAAGTTAAAATCTTAATACTTGTGAAATAAGTATGACTCATATAGTAAGAGTGACATTTCAACTGAAGTACTGCAATGATGTAATTTCTTACCATAATTAGAGGCAATTACTGCAGTGTCCGATATTAGTTTCCTTAAATACATGTCCTAAGTAAACAGTGTTGCAGAACTTTCAGTGAATTGTGTAAAATGCTAGGCAAGACTAGGCAATTCGTTAGGAATTACAGATTAATGCATAAGAGGGAGAACTGATACTTGGCTTTGCCTCCTTGCCAGTTTGAACGTGTCCAAGAAATGAAGGATCAAGTGTGGCTGCTGCCTTGTGCTGTATTCAGCACCACAAAAACACTAAAGTAAAACATGGTTACTAATTTGTAAAATATTTTAAGGACCAAGACTGTTGAAGAATAATAACCTTGCAGTGACCTGAAAGGTGGCTAGATAGTTTATTCTAGGAGCCTGGACTGCAGATTGCATTGTGGCTGTCAAGTTTTGGCAAGATGTTTTCTCATGTAAATGCAACAGGCTGGTCGAAAATGGTGGTGGTAACAAGACAGACTACAAATGTTATTTGAAATATCACTATGCATATTTTTCTATCCATTTTTCTTTCAAAATAAATCTTTCTAAAATATTTCTTGTACTCACCTTAAAATCCCTAAATATGAGAGCTGTTAGTTACGCTCTGAGGCAGGGTGTGATGATCTGCTATCCAGCGTGATCCTTGCAACAAATAAGCTTTTCATTCTTGCTTGTTAACCTTAATGAGGCTATTATACTGACTGGTTTTATGATTTCGAGTCACATAGTTAATCGCCACTTTTCAAACAAAGTAAATTCAGTAAACAAAGTGTTCCTGTTTAAGGATTGGGAGAGAAAATATTTCCAAGTATAAAAAGAGTAAAGTTGTTCAATTTTTAGCATTTCCTTATTTTAAGTATTTATTTATTTATTTCAGTAAGCAGCCTCAGGTAGTGTGATCAGTGTGTGGAAATCATTCTACTTTTACCTGTGTCACCCCATCCAGTGATGTAACAGTTCGGAGCAGTTTTCTGTGGTCTCTCTCTCCTTAAGGGCAGGCAGGCAGGTAAGACATGGGTACTGAATCTGGCACACTGTTCCTCTGGCCCCTGTAGCCTCACTAGAGCAATGTCATAGTCACTGCTGTCAGGCCTGTACTCTTTGTGCATCACAATTTCTTGGACTCCAATTTCTTCCTCATACTCTTCCGGTACCAGCGTATGATAATCTCCAACTCGCACGGCATAGTTCTTAGTGTTATTGCCATACCTGAGATTGAGATTAGAAAAAACAGGGCTCACTCATGCAAAGTCAGATCCTAAGCATACCCACAGATTGGATCAGAGCCTTCACTGTTTGCATGTAACAATATCAACATCAACATGTTATTTTAAAAGAGTAGAACTGTTTTCTCAGGTACTTAGGCTGAAGTACAAGCGTTTCCTAAAGAGTACCACACAACCTGTCTTGATGCTTCAGATTAGTTTATGTTCCTTCTCGTATATTTGCGTAGGCAAGCTTTCTTATGGCCATCTGCCATGACTGGCATTTACTTCAAAGGTGTGAATATGGTGTGCATTATGAATGTACTTAGTAAGGGTAATCCAAACTGCCAGTAATTGTAAGAAAAACTTGAGTACTAACACTGTTGTGGTGCCCTAAATAACTACTGCAATGAAAACAGTATTTAAGCTTGATTTGTAGGCTGGTTGTGAAAATTCTTAAAGAGGAAAGAAACGTTTTTAATTCTAGAGACATCAGTAACTTGATAAAAACCTCTTTTGTTAACTAATGCTATATTATGGAAAATGAAGTGTAAGTGAATTATAAACAAACACCTATCCACAAAGTCACAGAAGGCCTGTAAGTCCTAGATTTTGTATGTCCACGTGACCCTGATCCCTTTAATGTTTTAGATTAAATGGTAAATACCTGAGAGATTATTACTGTGGCTGAAATAACAATTTTTTGTCCACGCCTTGGAGATTTTGAATTACAGGACGCATGCAGTCCTCCTCAGGAAAATGCGAACAAGGAAGTAGTGTGGGCTGTATTTATTTATCTTCAATCTGGCTAAGCTAGCCCAAGTATTTTTGCTTTGACTTCTCTCTTTCCTTATATCCTTCAGCAGGAAACGTGTAAGATGCGTGCAGAAAATAACATGTTCAGTCACTTTCTAACCTACACTTTTTTTTCTTCTTTTTTTCTTTTTTTAAGAAAAAGATGAGCAATGTGCTGATCTCTACAGCATACAAAACTTTCTTGGGAAATAGCAGACAAAGCAGCAACAGTACAGAGTGCTTTGGAATAATACACCACTGAATATTCTAATTGCAGGTCGCATCCATGGATACTCGCAGAGCTTTCTTTGTCAAATTCTGCATGTCTCCTTGTATAAGCAGAATTTCACTTCTGGGCTTGTAAGAAGGTTGCAGGCTATGGCCAAACGTTTACTTATCAGAAGATGGCCTGTTATGTAGAAGAAATGAAGTCACCTGTCTAGCACGAAAAACCTTCCAGGTCATCCTCAGTAGTGTATCTGAAATGCTCATTCTTCAGATAACTGTACTTTATGGTTAGAAATCAAAATTCCATAGCAGCTGCAAGTGAAGAGTTCCAACTGATGCAGTCTTGATAATCTTTAAAGAAGAGTTTAAGAATGTATTCGTGTTGCCTCTGTTCTCAGAGGGAGGATGAGAGAAAAATAAATTGTGTATTTATCCAAATACATTGCTTATTTCCTCCTGCATACATTGCTCAATGTAATTCATATTTCAGTGTGTTTATCTCAAAGACATTTAAGAACAGAAACTCTTATTTGTGTGCCACACCACTAATATCTTTCTTTTTTGACCACAGAAGTGCCAGCGTTTTATACTTGATCACTGCATCAGTTTTCATTAGGAATTTCGTTAGTACTCGGGGCATAAATAAGACATTAGAAAAAGCAGAAGTATGAATCCTGGTTCTCAGTGCATCCTAAGTCTAGCTCCTTGAAATTTCTAGGATATAATATTTCTTTGTAAGCTTGAATGTCTTACTCTCTTGCATTAGATCTCACTTTCTCATTTCTGGATTATTTTGTCCGCCTTTTCCAGTTTTAAAGGCAGTGTGAATGTGCTATGAAAACTAAACTGACAAAATGGTACCTCATTTTATTGTATGAGTTAATCAATGCATTGGTCCTCTGTGTAACTTTGGTAACAGAGAAGTATAACAGAGCACAGCTCTGTGCCCCTATACAAAGTAGAGGAGGTCCTTATGGAGACAGGTAGCTGAATGGTCATAGTGCACCAAAGTTTTCTTTCACTTTTACAAAGTCTATTTGTAGAACACAAGTAATGCTCAGAATGTAATAATACTGGGATGGATTATGCAGCTGGCTGAGTACTTCTCCGGTGTCACCTCAAGCACAGGGCGAGATTACAAACAACCTCAGCTGATGCATTAGGCAACTCTGTAGGATCTATTTTCCTTACAGCAAATTAGAAAAGGAAGTTGGCATAGAAAGTACTTCCCTTACTATTGCAGTAAAAGGGCTTCATATTATTTTCACTTGAAATATTTTAACGTAAGTGCAAACACCCCAGTAAAATAGGAAGTGGAAGAGTTATGGGTTTGTTATTGACATCTCATTCAGTTATATATTTCATAACTGTGTGATGACATTCCACCTCTGCAGTAAATGATACAGCAACTGGGCCTGGTGAAATGAGTAAAATTATAGTTTCCTTTGACAAGTAGAAATACTATACAGTTCTGTACTTTGTTTTTGCTACAGTCCCTGTTTATAACCGTTCATCTCAATTGCCAGTGAAAACCACTTTAAATAGGATTCTGTACCCCACAGTGTATTGCTAGATACTACCTTTGAATGCTTGAGAGTAATATTTTACTGATTTTTGGTATATGCCTGAGTGGAATACTAGATTGGAATACAAATATACAAGGTCATTAGCATTAAATAGATTTTACCTGACACAATATGCCAAAACCATTTCCAACAGTCACTGAAAATACTGTCTCATAGTTTATAGTTAGTACATTTGGCTCCATGCAGCAGATCGCATGTGAGTGCTAGGCAGATCTTTTTTAGCTTCTGAAAGTTTTGTGCATGAAATAAGTACTTGAACATTCATGTTAATCACTGTCTACAAGAACATATAGGGTTTTTTTATATATATACTAAATGACAATACTTGGCAGGTGTGTATTGTCAGTGGTTGAATAAAAGTATGGCTCCCAAACAGAGAACAGTAATTTTCCCTGGTATAAATCTCTTTTTTAATGTAATGGATGCCTCTGTATTTTGGTTTATAGGCCTTCTCCATAACATCAAGTTCATGATATATTATATATATTCTGTCTACTACATTTGATGACATTTGAAAGCAAAAAGGGGTTGTGTACTTTTTTTTAAACCTGGTAGAAGTCAAGATTATAACAACATCACAGATGTCTCAGGCGTTTATAATTTACATGAGAAATGAGAACACTTCTTTCCTAAACTGATTTAGTAATCAAAGGATCTCGATTTTGGTTTGTTTTGATTCTTTTAAAAAATCATCAACAGCAATGAAACAAAAGAAACCAAGCACAAAGGGAAGTTGTTTATGACTAGTGAGAGAACTTTTCACGTCAGCCAAATACCAGGTAGTACAGTAGAAAACTTGCTGCTTCCATTTAATATTTAATCCTTGGTTTTAACAAAAGGAAAGGTGCTCCCTTTAAGTCCTGCTATTTTTCTCTGTTACGGCTGCTGCTAACTTAAAGCAGAATAATAAAGAATGGAGATTCAGGAAAACCTGTCTTAGTTAAAAGCACTGCTTTTAGATATGTAATAGATATGTAATAGAATGAGAATTGCTGCTTCTCATGCGGTTGTGTGAAACTTCTTTAGCTCCAAGTGAGAGGTTTAAGGAGCAGCCTTTGCACAGATCATACTTCTGTGCACTTCTACACACATAAGACATACACATTTAAAACTAATGTTTTTGTCTGTAGATGGTTATGTTTCTCCCCCTGTAGTATTTGCCAAATGTTTAACTATCCTGTTAGAGCATCAGTACACAAAATAAGTGAAGTAGTCTACCATCATGCAGAAAAGGTTAATTTTTTTCCATAGTACAGTTGAGCTCACTTTTGTTATTTAAGCAATACTCTGATTTCCAGGATATAGGAAATGGTATACAGGACTTTCTCTTGTCTCTCCATGGCAAATATGTGAAGAAGGCATTTGATCTATAGATAGCTCTTGAAAGCCTATCCTAGCCCTAAAGAAAATCACTCTGAGAGAATTAGGAAGTTCAGTCCTATCTATCCAGTGCCAGCTGAGAGCCAAAGGTATCCATCTGCTCTCTTTTATGGTAAGCAGTAGTTCATTCACAGGCTGTCAGAGTTGCATGCTTAGAATTAGGTTGCACAATTTTTAAGGCAAAACAGGAAGCAAAACAGCGTGGTCTCTCAGACCACATGTAACAGTTCTGTGACAGCCTGAGTGGCTGCACCAATAGGGACCTGTTGCAGTGTACCGTGGACCAGCCTTGCTGCTCTTATTTCCTTAACCAGTCCCCTTTTATGTTGGTGTTTAGGAACGTGTCTGGAATGAGCATGCTTCGGCAGTACACTGTTGTGACTTGGAGCCCCAGTGAAATAAACAAGCACCAGGAAGCGCAGATCATGTATTCTGTGGGAAGTACTTAATATAAGAACAGTTACAAGCACAGCAGTAACTAACTTGTTTCATCAAACTCGTAAAAGTGTTCAGCAACCCCAAGCAACGTTACAGGCTTGGGGCGGAGTGGCTAGAAGACTGCGTAGAGGAAATGGACCTGGGGGTGTTGGTTGACACTCGGCTGAACATGAGCCAGCAGTGTGCCTGGGTGGCCAAGAAGGCCAATGGCATCCTGGCTTGTATCAGAAGTAGCGTGACGAGCAGGAGCAGGGAAGTAATTGTTCCCCTGTACTCAGCTCTGGTGAGGCCGCACCTTGAGTACTGTGTCCAGTTCTGGGCCCCTCACTGCAAGAAAGACATTGAGGCCCTGGATCGTGTTCAAAGAAGGGCAACAAAGTTGGTGAGGGGTCTGGAGCACAGGCCTTATGAGGAGCGGCTGAGGGAGCTGGGATTGTTCAGTCTGGAGAAGAGGAGGCTCAGGGGAGACCTTATTGCTCTCTATAACTACCTGAAGGGAGGTTGTAGTGAGCTGGGGGTTGGCCTCTTCTCTCGTGTAACTGGTGATAGGACTAGAGGGAATGGTTTCAAGCTGTGCCAGGGAAGATTCAGGCTGGATATTAGGAAATACTACTTCTCTGAAAGAGTGGTCAGGCACTGGAATGGGCTGCCCAGGGAGGTGGTGGAGTCACCGACCCTGGAGGTGTTCAAGGAACGTTTGGATGCTGTGATGAGGGATATGGTTTAGCGAGAACCATTGGTGATAGGTGGATGGTTGGACTAGATGATCTTATAGGTCCTTTCCAACCTTAGTGATTCTGTGATTCTGTGATTCTGTAATGAGTTTCTAATGAGTTTTCTAGTCAGTTCTTGATTTGCACGCAGATACTGTAAGTGCCTTCCTGTGACCTCCCTTATTTCCTTGTGCTTGAAAAGGAACATGAAGCCATTCTATATGAAGTTTGGTAATAGCAGCTGGAGTGCTTTGATAGTTCCACGGAAACAACTGGGACATCAGTGAAAACAGGCTGTAGTTTTATGGAGTTTGACCATTTCAGCTTGAAATATTACTAAGGAAAGTCCTTCACAATTTTTATGAAACATGAAAACAAAAAGATATGCGTCTGGCACTAAGCAAAAGTAACAGTTTAAGTAAAGTAAGTAAATAAGTATTTATACTTTATATTATATATTAAGTATTTTCACTTAATTAAAAGGATGTCTGGCTCTTCTTTCAGTACAGTGCAGAAGGAAAGGCTCTAAGTCCAAAGTTTAAACATTTGCAGCCCCCCTGAGCAAAACAGCCCATTTCCTCACAGCTGCTGCAACGCAGTTCTTCTATGCTTTTATTTCAGCCCTTACTGCAACGTTCTGTAGGAGTCCCATTAAATAATTGTTTTGAAAACTTAAAATATTACACCAACATACTTTGCAAGTTGGTATTCTTATACTACAGTAACTTCACTGGCAGTGAATTCCTGATTTCAAAAATACTGAAAAGAGTATATAAGAAACTCAATAGGAGAATCATGCTTTTCCATGAAGATGCTGATGTTTTGAATATAAATCTCTTGGATGAGAGGACATCTAGAATAATTTTCAATTAATTTGTTTATTTTTATCTGGTGGCAAATGAAGTTGGTTATTTGTTGTTTTTTTAAACCAAAGATTTTACTCTTCTGAACAGTTTCAGTGGGCCTGAACCAGAATGTTTCTGCCTATATCCAGAAATTATATGTAGTTTGAAAATACACTTTATTGTTAAAGGGAGACCAACCTCTTAAAGCAGTGTGCAGCAGTGAGGACCCAGCAGCTACTAATGAGGGTAGCACCACACAAGAGTCTTCCATCCCCGTGAGATGATTTCAATCGGAGTGCAACCTGCCATGGCCAACCGCCCCTACAGAGAGCACAGACATTGTTTCAGGGTACAGACATGCAAGAGTAATGTAGCTTGTCAGTTACCTTGAATGTAAATCCCATATAGCTTGTTTGATTGACATAGTTTACAAAACATGTTATGTGTTGTCTAGCAGTTGAGAATACCTTTATTTTCCTTCAGCATTCAGAATTCCATTTAACAATGGTCAGGATTATTTTATGGATTGTTTGGGCACCAAACCAGCATGCTGGTAACTTCCTGCCACTGTGAATTATTTTTATTTTTTCTTCTCAGATTGTATTCATTTTTCCAAAAGTACATTCTGTGAGTTCCTCGCCAAATGCTCTCCAAGTCAACAAACCAGACATTTGTCAACTGGAGAGGGAAAATAAAGGAATTTCTTGAAAAACTTATTCCATCCTCTTTTCAAGTCTGCATTACAATCTGCAGGCCTATCGAGAGAGGATAGATTGGTTTCAGTATTTCAATAAATTAGTAGAATATTGAATCTGAGAAGAGTAAGTGGGGGGAAAGAGAGAGATTCATCTGTAAGCAACATCAACATCCAAGAAAAAGCAACTAGTAGGCCTAGATATTTTCTGACGGCTGCCAGCTTGAATTGGTGTGCTGGAGTACAAGAGCTGCCCAGGATCATCTAGTCTAGCATGCTATCTTAGAGTTGCCAGTGGCAAATGATTTAAAGGTGGTAAAATTTACTAACTTTGGATTTTCTGGTACATATGTAAGTATCCAGTTTCTTTCTGAGCTTTCTTTTGACAATGGATCCTTTTCTGATAATGTCCATATATTCCTTTTCTTGATTAGGAAGCATTTCTAAGTGCACCCTTAGGTTTCTCTCGCCCTTACGCTTCATCTAATGTCCCTGTGCTTAATCGTTATGAGACCAGGTTTTCTTGTTCAGACTTAACTGTGCCATCCACTACTTGCCATCTCTTCATTTCATTCAGTGTCCTTTATGAGTATATTCTGGGAGAAGAATTCTCAATCATCTTCTTTTTCTATACAATGCACTGTTTATTATGCTAATTAATACTAATTTTACTCTTATTGAGGTTAGTTCTAATTTGCTCTGACTGCATGTCAATCTGTTTTCTGTGTTCTCTCATGTTACTGTTCTTTGAACCCTCTCCACTTGCACAGTATATTTTTTTGAAACAGATTGATTGATACTTTAAAATAGGTTCCAAAAAACATGTAAAGATACATTTTTTACAAACCTTCTCATAAGATACTGTGAATATGTGTTTGTGATTACTCACAACTGTTCAGAAAATAAAGCCTATGCTTCCTATTGTAGCATTTAATTGTAGTAGTATGTAGCTAATCTATTTGTGTTAATTAAATGCAAACAAAATGTATTAACAAAACATCTGGTTTTATAGCTGCGTCATCATCAGAAAGTTGTATTTTGTGAAGGAATATTCGGTGCTGGCAGTGATCTTTCAGGATAGGTAGCACTTATATCCTCGTACCATGTTCATAGCTCTTTTCATGTAGCTTACACCTCGATATCAAGATATCCTTTGAAAATAAGTGAAATGGCTGTTTTGAAAGTGAGAAATTAAACCCGATCCAGGACTAAACCCATGGGCCTCTGCTGATTTTCAACTAATGGGTGTTTTTGAATTTCCCACCAAATCTGCATCTACCTAATGATAAACAAAAACAAACAAAAAAACAACAAAAAAGCATAGTTTAGGCAAACAGTTTATGGTAAATAGACCCTGCCTACAGCAGGGTGGTTGAAACTAGATGATCTTTGAGGTCCTTTTGAACCCAGGCCATTCTGTGGTTCTATGAAATACATGTGTTAGACACTTGCTGCTGAAAATGACATTTCTTTATCAAATATTTACCGTAAAGAATTCTTGCCACCAATTATTCGCTTTTGTCGACGATGTAGTAACCTCAATCCACAAACAGAAGCAAGAGAATCTAAGCCAGAAAGGGAGATATAGACAACATTAAATTCCAAAAGTATCCATTCTGCGATGACAGTTAACTAAAAACCAGGAAGGCCGAGGTTATTCTGTTTCATGGTAGCTTTTAACAACCAAATTTTGCTCTGGGAAAGTACATTGCATTCTTTATAGCTGAGTTCTTTTAATTCTTTTTTAATTTTTTGACTGTGGTTACAGAGCATTTTACACACTTGTGTTCTGCTTTTCAAGTGCACACCTGGAGTTATTCCTAGAATTTTCTGTAGGGTTCTTTCTTACTTGGTGTAAGTGAAAGCAGAACTTGTCAGACCACATAGATTTCAAACCTCAGCTGAAGACACATTATACCTTGAAAAGTTGAGAGTAACTGTATATGCTTTTCCATTTTGATATCCCTTGTACAAACATGGCTACTGTGAACTATGGTAGACAAGTACTCTGTATCACCTGAATAGTTTTCATGATTGGTTTGCAGAGCTAGCACAGCAGGAAGGTGAAACAGTGAAGGCATATAATTTCCCACCATTTTTGTTTCTATTTATTAATTTCATGTAACTATTTCCTCCGTAAGGTGTGACTGTTGGGTTCTATCTCTTCCTACTGTGATGGTTCCCCACCTGAACATGTTCGTCTACTGCTCAAAACAGGACTTCACCTTTGTTGCTGTTCCCAGGGACCTTCTTGCCTAGGTGGTCACAGATGACGCCTGCATCCTCGCTGTGACGGCAGTTGTGTGTTCCAATGTCCTGCTTAATGCAGTCTGCCAAGGATCTCTCACTTCCAGTACATTTTACATTATCCACATGGATTGGGCCTTTGCCCTCCCCAAAATATGCCATTGTCCTTGCTCTCGCTGGACCTCTGGAAACGAAACACATTTTTTTTTTTTAATCAAAACCTTTTGAGGTATTGTTCTACATTTACTCAGCTGAAATAGAAAGTTTGAGTAGTGAAGATATTGAGGTTTTATTCCAAGTCCTGTCACTGATTTACTAGATGATCAATTTTCTTCTCATTGCCTCTGTTACTCTAGGAAGCAGGAAAAAAAAAAAAGTAACAAAATTGCTACAATTCATTAATGTTTTAAAATTGCTCTTATGCCTCTATTTAGAATGCAGTGTGCCAAGTATTTTACATTGTAAAGGCATTACAAATATCTACAATAAAGCAAAATATGTGAAAGCTGCTTTTTGATAATCTTTTTAATCCTCATATTAAACAGCATCTGTGAATGCTAAAAATATTTTTTTATGGTCTGATTCCCTCAGTAAGATGGACTAGTTAACTAAGAAAGTATCTTTGCAGGGTATAGGAGCTATGATTTACACATCTATTTGATGTTAAAAGTTATTAACATATTTCATTATCCTGAGTACAAGTCATGTCATTTTTTAAGTGTGTTCTGTAGTTGAATTCTAAAACTGCAGTGTAATTGGAGAAATGTAACTCCTGAAGTACTACTGGGGGAAAAAAAAGAGGAAAAAAAAAAGTTGAGGGTTGGATCCTTTTGAGGCCATACAAACCAAGTAAGGTTGCTTAATTTCTACAAAGCTTCACTGTATCTCACTCACACTGGACATCTGCAGTTAGGCAAGGATGTAACAACCTTTTTTTTTTTCAAAGTAGCAATTAATTAACAATTGAACAAGTATGAAAAGCTTAGTTATGACTGGGAAGTATGCAATTACAGGCAAAGAAAGGAAGAAGGGAACTGCAGGAACATGAATGTTTTCTGCACTGCGTGTAACCTGGACTGACTGTGTGCAACCTGTTTTCTCAAAGAACAGGAGTCTGACTTTTGTCCCAGACACCTCATAAAGCAGGCAGAAAAGCCCCAGCTGCTTCACCGACTTTTTGTGACTGCATCTGTAGTTGATGCAGGTAAGTTGATACATGGAGATGCTACGGAGACTCCTAGATATTTCTTATTTCTTAAGTTTGTACTAAACCATAATTTCTGCTCTTATTCTCAAGCATCGTTTCTTCCCTAGAATGTCCAAGAATTTAAAATGTCAACATTTTGGGAAGGTTCAGCCTAATCATTATAAGTACTCGGTACTTGCAGTTTAACCCAGCAAGTTCAGCACCATGCAGCCATTCACTCAAAATTCCTACAGTAGGATGGGACGGAGAATTGGAAAAAGGTAAAACAAGCTGTCAGGGCAGTGTGAGAAGCTAAAATGCTCTTGACTTAGTGTAAGCACTGCTCAGCAGCAACTAAAATGTCTGGGTGCTGTCAGCATTGTTTTTTCTCCTGAATCCAAAACATGGCATCCTTCCAACCACTATGAAGAAAATTAACTCTATCCCAGCCAAAACCAAGACAGTAGCACTTTAATACATCTGCCTCAAGGCACTTTGCAAATAATCCTATGCTTGTGTAGGGATAAATATCAAATGTAAGTATTTAAATGTCAGCCTAAGACATTTTATTGTGGTTTGAAGTTCTGATCCTTATAGATTGTATGTAGTGCCATGTAGCTTCAGCAACGACTGCAGTCTGCTGTATGAATGACCTTTTTTGAATAATCAACCTTTATCCAAACGAGTGAGTGAACAAGCAGTTCAAAAACGGACAAAAAAAGAAAGAACCATGAACTGTGCACGTATTTATTTAATTTGGTGACTTTTGTGATAGATGTTTAGTTTTAAGTATTTAGAATACACTTCATAATATCTTGACAGCAGTTTTGTTGTATATGTTTTGAGAGTAAGAAAGAACTACTAGTGGGAAACAACCCAGCTGTCTGTAGAGAATTGGGCAGTTTGCTTTAGGTGTGTCTGAATTAAAAAATTACGTATCAGTTAAGAGCTTTACTGGTATTTTGTTGTGATATAATATACTGAACTCTAAATAATAAGACAGTACCTCTGTGTATATAGAAGGATAACTGCACGTACAATGTAATGCCAGAATAGAGAAAGAGAGTTTAATGATGAAGGTGTATTAGGCAAGAAAATATTTCTTTTCTACATCTCTATTTTTATATCTCTTTTTTATACCTGCAGTGTTGAGGAAGATATGTGGGAAACGTCTTAAAGAGTTGATGTTTTTCTATGATTTTGAGTTACGTACTTTCATCAGTTAGGGATTCTTTGCTGGGGAGAAATTTTGATGAGTCATACCACTTACAAAGTTTCTTCACTCTGGAAATGTGGCTGAATCAAACCCAATTGCCTATATTCATATAATTCATAATATAGAACATATTATAATTCAATCCTCCTTTTTTGAACTTGCACATAGAAAGCCTTGCCTATTTGGATTTCATTACCACATATTGAAGGGCACAGGATTTCTAAGTAGGAAATGTTATTTAGAATTCATGAATTATAGAAAACCAGGAAAGGGAAGCAGGCAAACCAGCTAACAGAGATGCTACCACAAGGTCAACTGTCCTTAGACATTTTTTAATTTCCATGGCCACCGTGTATTTACCAGATAGATAATCCAAAGCCTTAACTGACTTTGAAACCACCATAGGTCAATCTTTGCCTAATGAGTTTAGTATGATTTAACTTGTCAATCACAAGCAATGTGTCTCTTGCTCCAGATATTTTCTTTTGTGAAGGATACTCTAATGACAAATAAAATGTTGGATGAAAAATGTTTACTCCCTCATACTCATGGGCAGCTGATCTCCCCATGTGTGGTATTAGAAAATGCTGGCACAGCACAAGCACGTATTGCAAAATCTTACCTGGTTTAGGTATTTCTGTGTCAAAATATTAAGTTTCTGCCCTAGGGCATGGCTCTAAAATTGCTCAGGATATTGAAAACTACTTCATTGTAAATCACCGCATTATACTTAGGCTAAGCTCCTCAAAAGCAGTATTACCACTGTTAATAATGCTGTTAATCAAGAAATCTAGTTGATTAATTCAGAGAACCAGCTTCCCTAGAATACTTATTTTTCTGTAGTAGATAATTTTTGGAGCACTAAGGCAGGATATTTATTTATTTGGGGTGGAGAGTGAGTGGGAAAGTATGTTCTTATAAGCCTGATGTAAATGAAGAGGGTCCAGTTTTATTGGCACAGTTACTTTAAAAATGCAAAGGATTCTAAAACCTTCTTTTTCTCTTTGCTCACTCTATTGAAATACTCTTTTGTATACTAAACTGATCACATACGAGATAGTACTTCAGAAAAGGTGCGTATTCTCTTAGCATTTAAGCTGCTACAAATATTACTTACATTAGGCTGCTATTCCTTTTATGTTTCCAAGAATTTCTTTTCTGATGTTCTTTATATTGTGTTTTTCTAATATTAATCCTGTTTGACAAACTAGCTTAATGAGGCATCTTTAAAACTGGTGTTGCTTTGAACATAGTGATTTTGCCAACTCAGACTTTCTCCTGTTTCAGCCTCATAAGTGAACACTAATAAGTAGCTAAGAATTTTCAAAAACAAGATTTCATAAAATAAATGTACAGACAGCCTCTGACATTATGAATAATATTTGCAGGAAAAACTCAGTCCCATGTTCTCAGTCTTTACTCTTCGTTTACATAAGTCTCCTGTTCTAAGACAGTCTTTTCTCCCATTTGTAATAATAAATCTGTGTTTTTCTGTTTTCCCAAAGAATGTGATGCAAGGCTAAGTATGTTCAAGATTCCCCAGACTTGGGAATTAAACACAGCATTATAAAGGGAGTTGAATTATAATGTTTATTTCTGTGATCAGTCTTAATGAAAACTGATGTTAACATCAGTTATTAGGCACTTTGTGAGTTCCTCCTGGGAAAAGGTCGTAATGTAAAGAAAGAACATTAACCAACCCCCAGCTCAGATATGTGAACCTAGAAGCCCAAATTGTGCTCAGGAACAGTCAAGTCATCACTGAATATAATTTTAATTTTAACAAAGAGATTTGTTCATGAACTCCCTGGCCCAGAAGTAATTCCAGCTCATCACTGCACGTAATAGTGTAGTCACAATTGTGAAATGCAACTGTCTAAACACAGGGCTGCCAAGATCCATTTCCGACAAGCTTTACCAATTTGTGGAACCTAATTTTAGATTTCAAAAATGTGTTTCTCCTAAGTCCTTCAGGAAACATGTATTCTGTTGTATCCTATAATCTTAAGCCCTTGGTCTCTCACATGACAGAAATTCAGAATTTAGACAACTATCTGTCTTTGCAAAGGCTTGAAAGGAGAAGGTAGGGATAAATGATTGAGTCTGATAACCTGTGGGAGAAATATACGGCCCGAGAGGCTGAGGATGGGGCAGACTAAATGAATGATTTGGTAGGAGATAATACAAGTCAGGTTTCATAGTTTTGAAAATGCAGTCTGCTACTAGTTATAGCATAAATATGTTGTGTTGTTTTTTCTTTTTTAAGAATACCAAACACACAACTTTTAAAAGGCATTTGTTATGTGAAGAGGCATAAAATGATGATATTCAGTTGTGCAAATTTTGTTAGAAAAAGCTTGGTTTATATTTCTTAAGTTCAGATTTCTTTACACATACACTCAGAGATGTTTCACTAGTGTTCTGGAAATCTTTCCGCTCATATTAGTCCTGCTATTTATATGTTTGTCCTTTAGCTGTTATCTTTACTGCTCTTAGGTATCCTTGTGGATCCCTTCCAACTTGGGATAAATGATAAATATGATTCATAAAAAAAATGTTCATGAGGGTTGTGACTTAGTTCAGAAGTGGCTCCTATTTTTTTTTTTTTGCAGTGGTTTTAATTAGATGGGGTTTTGTCCCATCAGGTCTATTCATATATTAAATGAAGCTATTCAGATTATTGTAGGATGAAGTCAATCATTTGTATAACAATTTTTTCAAATTTCCAAGCTACATCAAGTTTAGACAGGAAATGCAGGAAAAACCCCATGGAATGGGGGAAATAGCTGGTAGCCTAAATCTTAATCAGTGCTGAAATCATATCCACACCTGGTGACAGTGGACAGAGACCTGTTGTTATACTTCAGTAAAATAAATAAATAACCATTATGTTGGAAACTATTGATTTAAAAGTCATCATTAAGGTTCACAAATGATAAAATATTTGCAACAGGCAAAATTATAGCTTTCAGTGAGAACAGATTAAGAGCTCTCTGAAACAATACAAACATTATCCATGAGAATTTAGCTAAATTCCAGACAGCTTCAGAAAACTGTCATAAGCCACATCTAGGTTCTGCATGTTTTTTTTAATTTATTAAAGTAATGAAAAAGGCATTTTAATTTCCTCTATGCTTTTGTTTGTTTGTTTGTTTGTTTGTTTTGATTACATTTACTGTAACATCATATCACTAAAGCACTGGTCAAGTACCTTCAGTTTTGATTTGTTGATTAAAGGTGGTTCAATATGAAAATTTTTATATGAACAAAAATGGTCTCTTAAGTATGGTGAAATACAAAACCCTGACATAAGAGCAGAAGTGGAAGCAAGAATCTGCACAGTTCACAGAATGTGTAACCCTCCGTGCTGATCTAGATGTTGATATTAGTTCCCCTCTCTTCTCTAAACTAGAAATTTCATTCTTTTTAAAAGTGTGAAGGAATCTGAAAACTGAAGATGAAAGAAGTAAAGTAAGTGCAATTTGAATGGGAAGGAGCACAGTGTAGCTAACGCTGAATAAAATTTTCTGTTACATTAGTGCAACCAAGGATTAAAAAAAATGAATTGTGTGTAATGTGTTTGTATCCTACAGACATGTAGCACCGTAAGTGACAAATAAAAACATTCTTTATTCAGCAGCTTAGTAATTTGGAATATTTGACTTGTGATAAAATTATTTTCATAACTAGCATTAAGTTGCCTTTTAGTTTCCAATCATTCTGATGTGCCTTTGAGCATCAAAATTCCTTTTCCCAGTTTTGCTAATTAACGAAAATTTTAAGACATAGTCTATATTTTTTATGCTAATGGTATAGATAAGCTTTTCTATAATTATGTCAAACAGACAAATTTTAAAAGAGATCTATTATGCAAGCAGACACAATTTGGTGATATTTAGTTGCACAACATTGTTAGATATAGCAAATGGATAACTCGAGGAACAGCTCAAAAGATTTTCTTACTTGTAGCCAAGCTGTCGACAAACTACAGCTGCATCTTTATCAGACCATCCATCATCACAAATCGTGCCCCACTGACCATTGAAAAAAATCTCTACACGTCCTTCCTTCTTATTCTCACCATCCATCAGCCTGATGGGAGGACCTGGGAATAAATTACAGCTGTTAACCCACAACAGAAACAAGAATGAGTACTTTCAAGTTATTTCCATCACAATGAGCACACAGAGTCAACTGATGTTCAGCAACCCTTATGTCAGCCGTTAGTCATTTACTTTTCCCTGGCTGACAAAAGGAAGCAGTCAGTACAAATTATAAAACAATGTGAAATATTACTGTAATCTCTGTGCTTTGAACTTTATAGTGCATAGGGCATAATGCATAACTTCACTACAGTAGTAACAGAACAATTTTCCTCATAACGGCAAAGGCACCTGAGGTATCTTTTATCTGGTAGCCATTCATGGGACACATTTCCCTTGCAGAATCTTTGTGGATGAATTCAACTATACCTTAGTTCATAAATCCATTCTCAAACTGATTGCTGCCACACATCTTACCACAATCTCAGCAAAAAAAGTACAGCACTGTGTTGAACTTCAGTTACTACTTACTTGTTATGTGTGCTCTGTAGCATGTTTTGTGTGACAGCATAACGATCTACAGCATGTTTTTATAGACTACAGTGTGATTATTTTTCTAGCATTTTAAATTGATTGCTTATTCAGATATGCTTATAATACAAATTCTCACTTGTGGATTAGTCAGACTTAATTGACTGTGGGTTGTTCAGCGCTTGGCCTGTAGTTAAGTTTTGAATCATTAAGCAAAGTACGTATTTGATTCTCCTTTCCATTAAGACTACTTTATAGCATGCTGGCAATGCAAGAATCCTTCAAAGAGTTACAAATTCCTCTGAAGTCTCTTTGTACTCTTTAAGTGAAGGAATCTCATTCTGAATCTTCTTCTGTGTCATACTTTATAATCTTTAAGACTCTAATTAGACTTTCTTGTTTTGAATAATTGGGAAGCCTGTTCCACATCCTTTTAACCTGTTCCTACTCTTGTCTAACCCTGTAAGGATGAAAAAATAATAATTTTCCTCTTAAATAAGAGTATTTTGATACATCATTATTTGAAATTTGATTCTGATTAATTTAAGGTATGAATATCTTTTGTATACCAAACCTTACTCTGGTGCGGAACTAGTTAATTCTGACTTAATTTGCTGATTAAATGCAGAAAGATTATAAAATAAAGTAGTTTTGCTTCAAATGTAATTAAAGCATATTCTTCATATTGGAGTTCATACTGCCCGAACAGATACAAGTACTTGCTTCACCAACTTTCTGTTCAGTTACATTGTCAGGATATTATTTACTAAACAAATGTTGTCATTTTCATGGTGTATTCTATTTTTAGTGCCCCTTAATGTCTGTATTTCCTCAAATTATATAATCTACTCGTGGTTTTCAACCGATTTCATCCTTAGAGGAAGAAAAAATGCTTTTCTTCAAGTGCTAGAAAGTGAAGGGCAACGATAGAGTCCTTGCCTCTTGTCCAGTCAGGAAGAGTTAGATACTCCCTCTTCATGACAGATGAGTTATTCTAGAAAGATATGATTTAGGTGTATATTACATGACCCAGCTAGAGGCATGAGATATTCGTGATACATTATATCTGATTTGTTGTTATCTCATCTGCTTGTGTTTTAGCATACATATATTTATGAGCACAAAACTAATATGACTTTCCGGTAATTCCGGAGATGTGAGAATGCTACCATATGGATGCATTTAGCTGAACTGGACCTCCTTCAGCTAAAACTGTATTTTATAGAAACTTAAGCAAAGCAGCACAGATGGTTTGCATCTGTAAAGACAGCCGTGATTATTTGAATTCCTGTTATTTTTGGTCTGGGAAATCTTTTTCTACAAAATATGATACAGCGTCATCATCAAATACATAACGGAACTGTACTGCAATATAAAACATTCATTGGATTCTTACAGGTCAAAAGGCTGTAAAGGAAAAGACTAGAAAAAAAAGGAGAGAGAATAAAAGTGCATGTGGAAGTCCTGATTGTTGTAAGAACAGGTAGCAATGTTGTGCAGTAAATCCGTGTCTTAATTTGCAAAATAAGCCTTCAGTCTATAATTTCCAAGGAACTTCCAAGAAATCTTGCATACAAATCCATGAGATTTCAGTAGAAGCAGTGAATCTCATTCCACTAGCTTCCTTGTTAATTCTAACTCCAAAATCGACTAGAATATGCTTGGTTAAATTTCAAAGAATATTGGCAACAATTTTGTCAAAGTTTACATACTGACAAGTTACAAAATTTGTGTGCATCAAATTAAAAACAAAAAAAAGGAAGAAAGAGAAGCTGATTGTCAGAACGGATGAGTAACCCAATTGCTCTGGTCTTTTATTTTACGTGTCTGATAGCTGTAATTCTTGTTTAATTATCTATATGTGGATTTAGAAATCTTTGGAATTCAAGTGTATATATTTTGATCTGTAACACCTCTATGTAATTAGTTACTTCTGATTTCTTATCTGTCTTTCTTTCTTCATACAACATAGTCAGCTTTTTAACATGGTGTTTGGATCTTTGATCTGTTTAGTATCGTTCTGCCTGCATTAGTAAGTGGGGGCCACTTACCCAGGCACAATCCAAATGACAGACCGTAGTAATATAGAAAGATTTCCATACTTCTCACCATTTCTTCCCATCCTCTCTGAACTTACATTCTTTCTCTCTCTGTCTTTTCTCAGACTGTCTGTAAGGACATAGAGGGATATACTATTGATTTATATTTTTCAATGCACAGGTTCCTCTCCAATTTCCCATAACATGGGGCAGTTCCTTAGAACTTGGAGAGTGCTGAGTGCAAAGCAGTATACCATTAGTAAGGGTGAAATAGATGTAAAATCCAATGAAGATAAAGATTTAGAGAACATTATCTCTGGAATCTGAATTTGCTAATTTAGAAATTCACGTTGATCGTTACTGTTCTGGCTGTTTACGTTCCTTTGAACAAAGCCTGATTACTTATGATCTTCAAGAGAAAAGTGAACTTTTTCCCTTCCTCATCTGTCTTTGTACACATCTTCCAAACAGTAAGATTTTGAGCACCCTTAAGTTCACTATACTTCTCTGGAATATGTGCCTACAGCAATACTCACATTGTGATGTTACCAAAGAGACACCTTACCAAGCGAGAGTTTATGGCTGTTGTTATCGGGGTGGCAAATAAGTCTGACATCCTCCCAATGGCTGCAGTCATGCTTTCCCCACTCTCTCCTTGAGCACTGCAGAAGGTTTGTTTCCTTCCCAGAGCAGCTGACATCATCCAACCAGATGGGACCAGAGTTTCCTTCTGAGGAGCTCTCAGGTGCACTTTTTCCATACCTGTGCAACAAATACGTATACGTTTTGGTCAGAGGGCATGTAATACTTCAGCACTAGAAAGGAAATAAATTATTTCTCGACAAATAAAGATTTCTCAAGGTCAACAATGGAGAGTAATAACCATGATTGAGCAGGTTCAGTTAGCATTAAAATAAATGAGAACACTACATATTTCTTCCTGGTAACCTGTATTTTTAAGGAATTACTGTTACATTAATGCAGTCTTCAGGATGCATTACCCTTGATTAAGGCCTCAATCAAATATACATCTGTCTCACTCACTTTGATACTTAAATCATGTTCTTAATATCATAAATATTTGAATGTCTGGACTTTTTTGAATGTGAAGGCAAGATAACAATTACATAGTGAGAGTGTATTTTTCTAAACACAGTCAGTATGAAATGACTGTTTTCTGAAATATGTTAATCGATACTTAACAGTGTCTCAGGACTGTGGGAGGTTTTTGAGCTAGGTCCAGAAAGATTTATACATTGAAAGTCTATCTGATTTTTACTGACTGTTTCACGAGCAAAGATTTTGAATAATCAAACTTTCATAGGCAAACTAGAATACAATAAATCATTTTTTCTCTGTAGATTGGTTAGCCAGAAAACGTGAGTGGAAGGAACTCGGTGAATGAAGACTGAGTTGAATCCTTTTGCAATAACTAAATTGAGGCCATAAATATCTAATGGAGACTGAGGGAAGCAGATTTTAATGCATTTTAACTCAGTAGTTTCTGTGAAGCGCTCAGCTAATATTTAAAAAAACCCAGACTCTTGAAGAATATAGGATTCATGTAAATATCTACCATCATTGTCGAGTCAAAGAGTCAGATATCTGATATCAAATAATCTTACTTAAATCCCAGCTGCCGGCAAGCCACCTGTGTATTCAGCTCTGTCCACCCATCATCGCAGATTGTGCCCCACTGCCCAGAATAATAGACCTCCAGGCGTCCCTCGTGACTGCCTTTCCCACTTGTTAGCCTTAATGCACCATCTGTGTCATTAACAAGCAAGGAAAAACAAAAATAAGAATCAGTTTTTCTGAGGTCCAATTACTGTTCTGAAATAAAATGAATATCATTACATTTACTGAACCTCATCAGAATATTAAACTACTATATCTGTGCTGTTCATTAGATGCCATTCAATGAGAAGATGTATAAAATGCCTTGATGCACCCAGGCTGTTGTAAAGTGTTGAGTAACACAGCCGCTTTAGTGCAAGATTTTGATCTCCGAGTCCTCATTACATGCCGAGTTCACAGAAGTAGGCTCTAGTTATGTGGTTTCATTGTTTATACATACAACTTACATTCTTCTTTATATATTCTGTTATTTCCCATTGCTTTTGTGCTGATAGAATCAATACACAGTTAAGGCATGCATTGCACAGTAAGTGGCAGTTAGCGTGTTGCAAAGGAACCAAGGCTTGGTGTTAAATACTGAGATTTTCTATACCTGTAAAATTTCCACAGGCAACAGCCAACTCTTTCTGATACTGCTACAGTGTGTTATTACTGTGGGGTTTTCTGCATCTGCAAACTTTAAAAATTCTCTTTCCAGTGCTGTCAATTCTGCATTTGTCACTGTTTTTCTTGTGTATTTATTGGCAATTGAACTACCTGTGAGAGGTGTACAGGAAACACCAGCATCTTCTTTGTGGTCGCAGTTGTGTTCCCTCCAGGAGCTTTTTGGACACTGCTCTATAGATAGCTCATTTCCTGTACACCGCACTTCATCCAGCAGCACAGGGCCTGAGCCTTCTCCAAAGTAAGCCTGGCTCCATGCCTTGGCAGCACCCCTGTCAAAAGGTAACAAACGCTGAGACAAGTACAAGCAAGCCAGGGTCTTGGAGGCAATGGAAACAGCTAAAACATTATATATCTGGCTTCTAAAATAGTAAATGGGACTTCCTGAAAATCTACTGCAGGGTTAACTGACTGTGCAGCCTGCACATCTGTACTACAGTGTGCTTCTGCAGTCAACTTCATTATGAGCTGAAGTTCAGCAACAGCTGAACTTAAACATACCACTGCAACATTTCCACAGTTTCAATGTGCTTATGAAATCAAATCCTATCGTTTCATATTTACATCATTTTCCTTTTCTATCTCTTCATTTTTAAGAATACCATTCCTAGAGGGGATTATAGCTTTACAAATGGGTATGAGGGTTCTAATTGTAATTTTCATTTAATGCGTATATTTGGTGATCCTGTATATTTCTTCAGCAGCTTACTTTGCTTTGCTGGCCTCAGAAGCACATTAAACAAACCTCAGATACTTAGATGAAGCAGATAAACTTGATTGTTCTACATTCTGTAATTTAAAAAAACATGGCTAAGATTTTAAGTGACTTGACAATGGCATGAAGTTAATCACAGAAATAAGAACAGAAGGCAGACCAATGACTGTCCTTGTGTTCGTTGTTCATTTCATGTCAGCGCAGGGAATTCTGAACACAAAAACCTGCATGAATTGAAGACAGTCCATTATTTCAGCATTACAGAAATTATACAATGTTCAACAGTTGTTGAGCTGTCAGGATTTTTCTTTTTCTGTTTGGAAAGGTACTGTGTCTGTCATATATGAATGTTCTGTCATGGACTGTTTTCCTTTCACTGGATGGTTTCTCTGCATGTATATCCAGTTTAGTTTTTGTAGGAGTGTTTCCAGTATCTGTCTTCTTTTTCAACTAGTAAGATGAGGGGTGTAGTTAAATTTTGGCTACAATGAATTACCTTTCTAAAGGGCTAGTTTAAGGTACAGTTTGGTCGTGGGACTGTAAAGTAATAGTTAAAAAAAATATGGTTTCTGCAACCAGCCATATATTGTTACATAGCACCTAGCAGGAGAGGTATATTCAGTTTGTACTGAAAATGTGTCAGATCTTGGCTGTTTTGTTTCAGAATGTAGTCATTCAAACTCTTCACAGGCTTTTACAGTAGAGTGTTAGAATTCTCCATTGCCGTCATTTTTTTTTAATGGAAGTTGCATCAATTCATGTTTTTAAGGCTGTGCCTGTCGATCCATATATGGATTTAGATAGGCTTGGGTTTCATTTCTATTGCTTTGTATAAATCTATTCCATTTCTTTTATTTCTTGTTTAAAGGAAGACAGTACTAAGTTTACAATAATGCAAATTCTTGATTAACAGAAACAAGGGTGTGGGAAAACTAGCAACAATAATAGGCTTTGAAAAGTTAAATTAGGATCAGGAAAGAAGTTCTGTATAAAGGAAGGAAGTGAGTACTTGTGGTGGATGCTGTGTAGATTATCAGTTCCCAGCAAATAAAACCACATATGAGAAAGGTAAATTAAATACTGTGGTTTGCATTTATGTACATTTAAAATACATTTGTTTCTAATGTTGTTAAGCTAAAGTGCTTGGTCAGTTTTGAAAAAGCACTGTGAACTTTCAGGCTGTTTCTCTGATGACCAGATGCCTTCTTCAAGTGGTGGAGTATGTGGAAAATATCAAAAAACAAGTCATATTTACTCAGTAGGGAGAAGAGCTGTAATCTGTGATCGCATCAGAGAAGCAGTTGAGGAAAACAAAAATGTCCTCAAGCACCCAACAAGTGACATTTTAGCAAAACACATTCAGCTTTCTTCCAGGGGTTTATCAGGGCTAATCAGTAAATTCAGTCTGAAATTAGCATTTTTGTATCTGTGTGCATATATGTGTGTGAGAAAGATTTTTAATTAGACATTTTCTTTAGAAAGACCTTCCTAATTCTAAATAATGTGTTAACGTAGGTCTTGCTCAATTTCTTTTCCCTCCAGAAATGCTAAGAAGAATTTCAGTAGATTTCAGTAGATCCCTGAGCTTTGCTAAGATTTCCTAATTGCCCTTACCATTCTTTGTTTTAGTTTGTTAACTAGCCATGCCTTTTTGTATGTAGCATTTGTTCACTGAAGACTTTTAGTTTGCAGTGCTGGTAATGGGAATAAGAGCCAAGACCTCCATCTCTTACATTTCACAGCCAGCCACTTTTCTAACTAGTAAATGTGTGTAACTATATAGTAAACTAGGGAAATAACATGTATTGGATACACTAAGAGTAATATTTATTTGAAATCTAGCTATCCAATTTATATTTAAGCCTGTCTCAATCTTTCAGTGTATCAAGATAGGCCCTGTGAGTTCTCAGTGCTTCTGACCATTTTTGTAGAATTGAGTAACAACTGAAGAAACTTCTTTCAGGATACTTGTTTTTATCAGTATTACCTTATTACCCTCTATATATTACAGGCTTATAACAGAAAGCCATGTTTACCAGTAGTTCTTGATAGTACTTTGGAACATTTATATGTATATGATGTTATCGTCATTCAACTTGAGTATCAGTATTTCAATATATGCTGACTTTGCCTGACATTTGTCATTACCATAGAGAAATGTTAAGGGTAGTTTAGTTACTTCCCAATTATTAATAGTGGTTCAATTATATTTCAAAAGCAGAAAAAGCTTTACAAAAGGTATTCCTAATTGAATAGGCCAGGAATATAGAAATACCGATATAGCTATTTTATGCATGGACTGAAGGAAGCTCTGTGCACTAATGAAGACCTGAAAACACTCTGAATGACGAGGATCCAAAGAAATACTGAATAGCTATGAATCCATGAACACCAGTTATTTGGTGCACAAAATTAGGGAAGTTTCCTGTTGGAGAAAAAAAAAAAAAAGCGTAACTGATGATCATATCTTTAATCATATATACAAGAGGGCTGAGCTGTTATTACACAGTGTTTACATGATGTTACTACATATAATGCCTTTCTCTGCAGTCTTAAAATTCTTTTAATGTAGTCTTTTACACATAAACCCTAGACTTGAAAAGAAAATAAACTAGGGAAAATGGAAATATGATGTCAGAGGAGCACTCTGGTTCCTACATGGCTCATGAGCAGGTTTAGAAGCTTTATAAATGCTGTACAGATCTCAGCTGTTTGAGCTAGTTTGGATGAAACCAGCAGGAGTCCATGGCCTCAGCTTCAGGTTAGAAAAATGAGCATATTCTGGGGGCCACCTGTTCATGCCACAAAAAAGGTTGCTACCTTCAGTGCCACTTGTTTTAATTCACTGTAATCTCAGCAGGGTTGAGCGGGTGAGTTCTTTTCCTGTTTCCTCTGCACTGACCTGCTTAGTTCTCATCCCAGTTTGTTTCAGAAGTAATCCCCCATTCCTCCTTAGCTTTACAGTGTAGTATCTTCTCTACATTCTCCTCCTCATTTTTCTTCTGCCTTTCATCCCAGTTGTCCTCATCTCCTCTGTCTCTGACGCAGCAGTTCTCCTCCTTCCTCCCAGTTCTGCAGCATCTTTCTCAAGTACTGAATACTTATTTGCTGAGTGGTATCAAAATTGCCCCGGCTATTCAGAAGAGGAGCAAGAAAATCCTGTTCTGCTGCTATGACTTAGATTATGGACCATTCTTAGTTAAGATAGAATCACTTAAAACTTTAGTTGTCAAAACTTCAAACTAGCATCTACTCAGTCCATACAAACTGACAGTTTTCTGAGACTTATGGCTTAAACCTTGATTCTCATGGGCATGCCAAAAAGCACATCCTTTCTGACACAGCAGTGCTCTTGCTCCAAAGCAAAGTGATTGTTAGACTTTTCGGTAGAATGGATGTAAAGATTTCAATACCAAAAGCAACCTCCTCATATTCACCGAAGGTTTTTGATTGAAATTTTACTGAAATTGTAGTGAATGTTCACTAAAGACTCAGAATTTATTCCAAGAAAGATCCTTTGTCTATCTTATTGATTCATATTTACATCATAGGCCGTATCATTTGCCACTGAAAACTGCATCCGACAGATCAAAGTTATAGAGGCTTGAAAGTATTGGCACTGTACCTGACCCTTCCAAAAACATGTGTCGTTCATGCTTCAAAGTATTAATGCAATTTTAAAGGACCATCTTTTGAAAACTCTCAGCTATGTGTCTTACTATCTTTCCTGCTTTGCTGATGGAGTAGAAAATATGTAGTAAAACAAACCCAAGGCCAAGCTGCCGGCAGACAACTTCAGCATCTGCGTCATCCCACTGATCATCACAGATAGTCCCCCACTGGCCAGCATGGTAGACTTCTACTCTTCCTTCGTAAGCCTTGTTCCCACCAGCCAGCCGGATTGGAGTGAAGACAGAGGCTATGATCAAACAGGGAATATAGGAAATGGTCATTCTGTTTTCCTGATTGTAAAGAAAAAAAGACAGCTTAGTGGTTTCTATGATGTTGCTCGAGAACTACAATTAGTTTTTTTAATTCAATGGGAAACCAGAAATTAAACATGCTAGAAATTTGTTCCTCTAAGGTCCACTCTCAGTAGATGAAAAATACTTTACAAACAAGAAGCCATGCTGATCTGAGTTACTTAAGTGTCAAAATGTTCACAGACACTTAGGACCATAAGGCCAAATACTACACTTCGGCAGTGGAATTGCATTTCTACCAGTAAGGGCAAAGTCAACTCTGTACAAGCTTAATCCCAGAGGGCAAAATGTGTAAGTAAGAGGCAAAAAATTATTCAGTTTCCACAGAGGTAGAATTTCACCCTCATGTTTTGTCCTTGTCAAAAAATTAGTCCTTTTGTGTCCAGCAGGAGGTTTTCTTGGAAGCATCACTTTTGCAGAAAACTATGATAGAAACAGCTTAAAACCATGTAAAAAATAGTCACTTTTGTATTTAAAAGGTTATTTTAGAATTTCACCATATGTAACATTTGAATGATTCTCAATGTGATTCACTTTTTGTGTATGCCTTTCAACCAATTAATGCTATTATTTCATCTATTTTGTGACTGAAAAAAAAGAATATTGAGGGAATTTCTCTGAGTCCATCATACTACCTCACCAGTATGAAATCTAAATTTGTTTTGTTTTGTTTTGTTTTGTAGTTAATTAAACTATATTAGTTAAAAAGGCTACTTCTGGTAAAACCTACAAAACAGGCAATTTCAGGAAACTCCATCTAATCAGCTGAATCTCGGGACTGATTTAATTAAATTCAGATATCCTGGGCTCTGAAGAATTGATTAGCTTCCTTTCAGCATTACTGACACAGATAAAATGCCTTCGATAAATTTATCTAAGCAAAATAAGCTTTTCCAGTGAAAATGTCTATAAGAAAGAAAACCTCATGATCTAGAAGTAAAATTTACTCATCTAGAAATTTCAGTTTCTTTAGGCAAAACTGTTTCTTTTGCTGTGGTCCTACATCATCTTTCCTAGGTTAAGAAGGATTCATCTTCCATCTACAGTATAGTTTTCTGAATTAAGAATAAAATTATGTTTTTCTAAGTAATTTATTGAAATTCCTTATGAATAGCGGAGCTGTAGGACATAAGTGTGTCTGCTTTTGGACAGGAATGCAAGTAGGAGAAGAAAGGAAGCACAGTGCTGGAAGCAGCCATACAACATGTTTTGCTTACAACTGAAGAGAATGTCACTGCCAGCAGAGTCATCCTTAAAGTCAGCAGTATCTTAAATCTGACAGCATAACTGCCTACTTAGATACTGTTTATCATGTCAGTTAAAATAATCTGAAATATCTTAGAAGCCTTATTAATACATTTTTCTGGTAATATCATTTGACTTGTGTAAGTGATGTGTAAGGTACGAATCTACTGGTAGGAGACCTCAGACCTGTTGTTTTAAGTGTACACAGAATAAATAGGACAAAAACTTTACAGCTGCTTTTGCAGTGACAGCCACATTCAGAGAATGCAAGATCAACATTCATCAGACACTTCTGTACCAAAGTCACGTTTAGCCTCTGGGTGAAACTGATGTCCTTCCCTGTTGCTCATGAAAAGCTAACAAACTGAAGCTCGTGTAGCTAACAAAGAAAATAATAATAATAATGATGATGATGATTTTTGGAAAAGTTAAGGAAGTAAAAAATGTGGGGGAAACGATCCTACTTTTACAGCCAGAGGTCCCTTGCTGCTTCTTGTTTCTTGATTATGGAACGGTAAAAGGTGGTTCTGCTAGTTGAAGCTTGCACAGCAGAGGAATTTGAAATAGTTAATGGTGCTATGAGTCAATGAGTCAATCTGTTTAATTTCCTGTACCAAAAAGACTAATAAGGTTTTCTTTTTCTAATTTTATAATGATTAATTATTATTACTTGCATTTAAATAAGGTAAAGAGTTAGCCAAACCATATGTTTTGGTTTTGTTTTTGTTTTTACCTAGGGAAGAGCTACATGTAACAGCAGCTGCCGTGTTTTGAGGACATATTCCATCCTGCCAGATGTCTTTTTCACATAACAGTATATTTTCTTCATCACCACGACAACGCACTTCACTCCAGTAAACAGGAATAAGGCCCAGTTCGGAAAATGGTATGTGTTTAGATGTACCTTTTTCACTGTAAGAAAAATAATCAGGTAGGATATTTGAGTTGGGGGGAAAGGGAGTGAAACATCTGTTTGTGAAATCTATTCATTCCTGGTTCTCAGATAAAAACCTTGGGGTAGAAAAGAAAGAGCATTCCTTAACAGCGTAAAGTCATCACATTTTCTTACAGTTCAGGGCAGTCTTCTGCACAAAGCAGTTAAAGAGTAACCCAGATCTTGCCATTTAGTTGTGGGATATTTTAGTACAGTGGCCTGTGCCCTGGCAGGGCCAGCCACACTCCTGTTCTCCCAGTTCTTGACAGCAAAAATCAGTGCAGTGGTTTCTTCCACACTCCACAGGGGAACTGTAGTATCATCCCACTGCAGATATACTTCCATGACAGGTAACGCCAAGGGCCTTTCATTTTTCTCCTCTCCTGTATTCCGTTAACACTAGCCAGTGCTCAGCACATGTGCGTGGCATATAACGTGGTTATGACCATGGGGCAGTGAAATCACCTCATATTCCATTAGCTCATTCTCACGTCCATTATTGTCCATTCAGCCATTTCCATTTGTCCATCCATCCATCCATCCAACCCTCCACCACCCTGAACATTTATAAACAGCTTCCTTTCCTTCCAAGACTGAATCCAAAGAGACTGTTCTAAATCTTATCTTCCATCTAATACCCAACAAAAACAAATTAAAAACAACATCCAAGTATTGCAAAATCAAAAGGAGCAGAAAAATGGAAGGACCTGAAAAACACTGGTAATACCTACTGAATTCACCTTGTGGTATAGAGATCCAAATTTCTATCAAACACTCAACAGAACATAAATATAAAATTTCAACTACTATTTGTTTGGGTATTTTTGGCCTGGATTCAGATTCAAGTCATTTCTATTGAAAAGACCAAGCCATTCATACATACCACTGAACTACTTTTCTAATAAGGGTCTTGTTCAACTGAAACATTTATTGGAATGGTATAGGTATGGCTATGGATGGCAAAAATAAATTAAAATGAGGAAAGGGGACATGGCATGTAGACAGCTCAAGTCATAAGCAAAATCACAGCCTCCAGATGGCTGAACTTTTATCCCGTCTAATCCTCATATTTTTTAAGTTGGCATGGTGTGTCCAGATTAGAACTGAATGTTATAAAACAGCTTAGATTTTGTTCTGGCTTGCAGTCTTAAAAAGTAGAATAATCATTAAGAATGTCACAATGCAAGTATGGTATACTAGCCCTCTGCTGCTTGTAGCAAATGTAATCACTCCTTTGATATGTAACTGTAAGAAATGTTAGAAAGGCAATAAACCAGCTCTACTTTGGGGCTTACTGAGAAGCTACAAACTGAATGGAGTAGCGAGGGGGGAGGGTAGTCAAGTAATGTCTTTGCCTAGATTAGATGACTTTGATTTTCTAGAAGCTGAAATTGCATTTTATTTTTAAAACTTCCTGTGGATATGGGCATTTTCTTCTTTTCCTCAGTTCCATCTTACTATAGCAACTGCAGCATCACTATAGGCATCACTATTATGTAGAGCTGAACGACCAAATTATGGTGAAGGGTCCTGTTGATTAAATCCACTTTGACAGCCATGGGAAACAGTGGTCAATAAGGACAGTGAGCTGTTAGCACAATGCAGGGACTTTCAACCTGTGTAATATTACCATGACTCTGTAAAATTTTTTAATGAAAATGTAAAGCCGCAAAATTTGCCTGGTTTTGGGTTTAGTTATCAATGTGCAACACTAAAAGTAAACCACACAGATTACCTAGTTGTATGAGGACAGCACAGCAAAAATACCCCATTTCCCAATAATCTAGGATGAGTCCCAGCTGTCTTTTGGCAGGATATAATGGATGATTACCAGGGTAACACCATGCTCCCGGGAATAGGGAATATTCCTGTGATAAGAAACCATGAAGAAGCGAATTCTGACCACATTTACATTTTTACAGATTCAGTAACTTAAAGAGCTACTCTCAATTGACACTTACATAGGCAACATTAGGAAGAGACCTCATATTTCTCTCCTCATGGACATCTTCTGGATGCTTACTTAAGCAGAATTTGTTTTACTTTGAAAGTACAGCATCTACCTTCCCTCCACTCCTTTTCAGATCCCACATGCAGCTTTCAAACGAAATACTAATTTTCACGCTGACCTCTTTGAAATACAACATAATTGAAGGAAGCAAAAGATTCCCCTTTATACTGTAACGTCATTAGAATATGTCCGCTAATTTTCACTCAGACAAAAACTTACCCAAGTGCAAGCTGTCGACATATGACCGTTGCATCATTATTGTCCCAGTGGCTGCCACAGATTGTTCCCCAGACTCCATTCAAATAAACCTCCACTCTACCTTCAAACTCATTCTTGCCACCTTGGAGTCTCACTGACTCTTAAAAGAAAAAAAAGAAACAGGTCTCCAAGATGCTCCATGTCTCAGATAATTTATCCTACCTACTGGACTCTGAATCTGTTTTTTCCCTCTGCAGAATGAATTTTTGTTTCAAGTACTACCACCTTATTTTGCATTCTTTGGTTAAACTGGTTCTAGGAAGTACTCTGGCATGTCTGACATTCTTATACAGTAACATACAAAAGCAGATAACTTTATTCCTTACATAGGGAATACATTTTGCTTCTTACACTGACGCTACATCACTTTTCTGATCCTTCTGATGCTACAACTTAGCCGCTAAGGTCTAACCACCGAAACAAAGTATGTACAGACTATGCATAAATATTTAGATGTGTTTACCCAAGTGAGCAAAATTTATGAGTGATATGTTTTTATCTTCCACATAATTCAATCCAGCTTAAAAGAAAAACAACCACATGGATTGCATAGCTTTTGCTCTGACCCATGTAATATTATGCTTGTCATGGATGTCAGTAGTTTATTTTAGCCAAAGAATGCATTTGTTCAGACTTGTTCTCAGACAGAAAAACACTTGATGATGTTATATTAATTCATGACGGGTCTTTAGCAAATTCTCAGACAAAACAAGCTAAACGCATTAGGAATTTACTAAAAGAAGTGGGGGGAAAAAAAAGTCTGTTTCTTGGGAGCAACAACAGACAAATCCAATAAATTAATAGATTTTGCATTCTTATATTACAGTATTTGTATTTGAGGTGCAAGATGCATCTGCTATTGAATGTAGCCAAGTGCCACTTAAAGGTGTGAAAAAGCTGGTTATAGATGTAACTCTACAGAAGCAGAACAGTCATAACAGAACAGTATTTCAACAAGAAAGAATACATTTCTGTTAAATTATAAACCATAACCTAATTGCATGCATTAACATTGCCTGAAATCTCAGTTAATCCATCTGCCTCTCGTCTGTGATCTACTTAAAATCAGAAGCTACATCATCATCCAGCTTGCAGAGTTTTTAGCAGTAGGAGAGAAAAGTCAGTGTTTGTGCCTGCCTTCCTTGTACATGTGATGTGTTAATGTATGTGTATATTATAATAACAATAATAGGTAGATCTACCTTTTCTTCTCAGCTTTCACACAGATTGTGTTCTGGTTTTAATTTAGTTCAGTGCAGTTTATAAAACCACTAAGTCAAATGACTGCCAAAGGACTCGAGGAATTAATTAACCTCAAACTTGATTTTGTGTGTTCCTTTTGCCTTCTATTTTCTCAGCAGTACTTACTGTGCAATAAATTACAAACAAAAGTTATTCAACTCATGTTACAGTGCGCGCTATCATTCAGCATAGAGAACTATAAATGGCTTAATTATAGCAACAGTAAAGCCATATTGCTCCTTGTTTTTCTGTCTTTATATTTTTAATCTTCATGCTTTTCTGTCACATACAGACATGTTCAGGAATTTTGTTTATTTCTGCTCTTCACTTGACTTTTGTGTAGACTATTATTATCAATTGAAACATCATTTTTAGTCATAGCAAAGTGATTTCTGACATTCCAGAAAGTGAGTGTGAAGATGTCATCCTCAAAAATTAGTTTATTTTTGTACATGTTTGTTTGCTTAAGGTCCTACACAATTACTGTATCGGTGCAGAGTTTTCTCTGCACATTACACAATATATCTATGAAAATATTTAGATAAAGGAGTACTTGAAGAATAAAACTATCTTCTATGATTTCCATGGCAGAACTTGGCTCGCTGCTCTTTCTGTATTTGCAGAATTCCCAGACAACACTGGAAAAAATTACTCTTGTACACAGAATAAAAGATGATACAAGAGACAGCTTTTGCACATCAACATGTCTTTTCCCAACCATTAAAAATAAAGTAAATATGAAATCCTTTGCCTGTCTTATATACAACTCATGAAAGAAGTCTAAAAAGCATGAAGACCTGTGGACATGTACTGTTAAACAAAGAAAAAGACTTTACCCTGCTGCCAACTCCCCCAAAGAACTCTGGGTGACTTCTGCTCCCTACTGAGGTTGGTATTAGTAGGTAAGGAAGGGAAAATGATTGGAAGGGACAGAACCTTATTTCTGTGAGCCTTTGTGACAAGACCTAGGAGAAAATATTAATAAATGAGGGATTTAAAAAAAATAATCATGTAATATCTCAATAAAATATTTTTATTTGCCTTTTTCCTGCAGATTTGCAGCTGCTTATAGGAATACCAGCATTTTATGAATGATAGCAACATACGTAACAGACCTGTGTTTGTCTCACAAGAAAATACAATGAAGAACCAGATACACAAGATTGTTATTAAAGCTAGTTTTTTAACAAATGTAAAATATTCTTGATTGTCAACTGTAATTTAATCTAGGAAGAAATAAAGAGAAAGCCTTTTCTTACAGGTAGCTAACATTAAACCTTTTATTATGTCTGATGTTTAATATTAGAGTTAACTGAATACATGCTATAATAAAACTAATTTTAACATGCTGGTTTACACTGACTCACTACTCTTCTTCTAGGATGGTGTTGATACCTGCAGCTGCGCCTAACCTAAACTACCCAAGGCAAAATCTAGCATTCACTCCTCAAGCAAAAAGGTAAGTAACGTGTCCCCCCCCCCTTTTTTTTTTTAACAAAAGTTTCAGAATTGAAAAATCTCTGAAGAGTGGCTTAGTTTTTTTCTAAGTCCAATCCAGTTCTTGCCCAGTATTTTAGCACTGAATCCAACAAAAGTAAATGATACAATATTCTATGTGTTTCATATACGCTTTGAAGTACGTATTAGCATAAGATAAGTCATTATTACATAGCAAGCAAATCAAATAGCAAATTACTGAGAAAATGTAACTTATTCTGTAGCTTATTCAGAATGTTGTGGTATTTGGACTACTGGCAGTTATTTTACTGGATCATGAGATAAACTAATTACAGTAAAATGGATACCTCATAAAACATAATAGAACTTTAAAATATATCATTGTGCTTCAGTAGGTTATTTTTCCTTTCCAATAGATAATTTTTTTAATTTTATAATGAAGCATAGATTTGTTTCATGTGCAAAATGACCTTAGGGAATTGCAAGCTGATCAACATTAGAGTAATAGAATCATTGAGTCCTTCGTCTTGGAAGAGACCTCTGAAGGTCATCTGGCCCCTGCAGTGAACAGGAACACCACAGCTAGATCAGGTTGCCCAGGGCCTGATCCAGCCTCTCCAAGGACAGAGCATCAACCACAGCACTAGGTAACCTGTTCTAGTGCCTCACTACCCTCCCTGTAAAAGATTTTTTCTTTATATCTAACCTAAATCTACCCTCCCTGAGCATGAAGCCATTTCCCCTTGTTCTGTCACCACAGACTCTGCTAAAGAGTCCGTCGCCTTCTTTCCTGTAGCTCCTCTTTAGATACTGAAAGTCCACTATCAGGTCACCTCACAGCCTTCTCTTCTCCAGGCTGAAGAGCCCCAGCTCTCAGCCTGTCCTCGTAGGATAGGTGTTCCATTCCATGGATCATTTTTGAGGCTCTTCTCTGGACACGCTCCAACAGGTCTATGTCTCTCCTGTACTGAGGACTCCACATCTGACACAGTACTCCAGGTGGGGCCTCACCAGCACAGTATAGAGGGGCAGGATCACCTCTCAGCCTGCTGGTCATGCTTCTTTTGATGCAGCCCAGGATATGATTGGCTTTCTGAGCTGCGTGGGCACACTGCTGGTTCATGTCCAGCTTGCCATCCACCAGTACTCCCAGGTCTTTTTTGGCAGGGCTGTTCTCAAACCTTTCATCCCCCAGTGTGTATTGGTAATGGGAGTTTCCTCGACTCAGGTGCAAGATCTTGCACTTGGATTTGTTGAACCTCATGAGGTGCACCCGGGCCCACTGCTCAAGCCTGTCTAGGTCCCTCTGAATGGCATCCTGTCCCTCTGGTGTGTTGACTGCACCCCACAGCTTGGTGTCATCAGCAAACTTAATTAGGATGCACTCGACCCCACTGTCAATGTCACTGATGAAGATATTAAAGAGTATCAGCCCCAGCACCAACCCCTGTGGGACACACCACTCATCATCAGTCTCCATCCAGACTTTGAGCCATTGACTGCCACTCTCTGGACTGGATCCTGCAGCCAGTTCTTCGTCCATCAAACATTCTACCCATTAAATTCATATATTTCCAATTTGAACAGAAGGATGTTGTGGGGTACCATGTCAAAGGCCTTACTGAAGTCCAGATAGATGACATCAGTGGTTCTTCCCTTGTCCATTGAGTACTGGGATCCTGCCCATGGCTCTCAATACCCTTCTCAGCGCTGGTCAGAAAAATGAAGGAGCCCCTCCGAGAGGGATGAATTGACCCCATGAGAGTTAGAGACAAGGGCACAGAAGCACAAAGCAGACCTACTAATCAGCTCTAGGTCACATATTGTGAACAGTGTTCATTCAGCCCTATTTGAAGAATACTCATCTACTATCTTCACAGAAGCACATTCATTTACATACACTCAAAAATGTATGCATTTCTTTTAATTATATTTTACCCAAGATTACTGATGGTCTATTCACTTTGTTTACACACAGTCTAGTAATTTTAGATGCTCTAGTATGTGCCCCAGTCAGAATCTTTCCTATCTGCTATCACTGTTTAAAAGAGATTAAGTTATACTTGCAAATGGAAGAAGTAAGGGTATCTAGTGAGTACTGCTGAGACTTGCTCTGCAACAGCTGCCATATAGGCACAAGCTGAGACACAGAGTAATTAAAAAAAAAAGGCAGAGGAAAACCACCCAGTAGACTTTTAATTAACTCTAAAAAGGAGAAGTACTTTAAAGGAATTGTGCTGTAAACAGCATGAATGGTCCTTTGGCCTCTTCTGCTATATCATTCCCATGCCTAGAAATGCTGGGTGACTTCAAACCGTATTTTGTTTCCTACATAGAATTAGAATCACTTCCACTCCTGCTTTAAGTACTGCAGTAGTGGGGTTTATGGTGTTCATGGTGAAAGTGTACCAGTACTTTCTTTGTAAACACCTGTGTTCAAAGGTTTATAGCTTGACAGTAAATGCAGATTTTCAAAAGAGAGATCAGAAGTAGATGCTTCTTGTGCCTTCCCCTCTGGTGCTATGTGCTCTCAAATTAGAGGTCTGCAGCAAAGCAAAAGTAGTATTCCAATTCTGGAAATTTGTTAGTTATTTCTGCTTTCATTTGCAAGGTGTTACAGCGTGGGACAGTGCCACAGAAAGGCCCTGCACTGATATTCCATCTCTGTTGCCTCTGAGTCAATTAGGTAGGTACAAATTAATACTAAGTATAAGGATGTCCCATTGATACACGCTCTATATCCCACATAACCATATTACAAGTTGTAGTATTTCTGAACACTGGTGGATGATTCGGAATACCATGCGTCTGTCCCAGCTTCAGAATGAACTGAATTTATTGGTTTACATGAGGTATTTGAAAAAAATAAATCTATCTGCATTATAGGCCCAATCTAACACCAGTTCAAATCAATGGATTTCTTCTTCCCTTCTGGCGTCAGGTCTAGCTGAAATCAAAGAAATTATCCCTGTTGCTTTCAGCAAAACTATGGGTGGTGCTCTCTGTGATTGGTGCTGTTATCCACCGCTTTCCCGAACCCTGCTTTCAGTCTAAAATTGTAACTACTTTCTCTTGGTAGTTTAACCTTGAAAAATGGCGCATTTGTCAGAACTGCTTTTAAAGACCCAAGATGAGAACTTTAGTACATAGCGTTATTGCATACTCAGAGAATCTTCTATTAGAAGTTTCATAAATATTATATGTATTCAGTGTGCGGAGTGCTGAATTGGTTCTTCTGCAGCAGTGAGGTCCATCATATCAATAATCAATGGCTTAGGGCTTTGTAAAAAGTAAATCGAAATTTTAGGAATGTAATAAGCTCTAAAGGACTGCAATTGTCTTATATGGTACAGAGCTGTAGAAAAATTAGGAGGTCTCATGCTGTGCAGCTGTAATAAGAATGGTTCCAGAAGAGCTGCTTCAGCCTTAGAAGGCAAAAATAGACAATCACGCTTAATTTTTTCTTTAACCCCATGCTATTAAGAAACACGAAAGTCCCAAAACTTCCATCTTCCATCAACTGCCTGTAAGCATTTAGTGAAGCATTATTTGATTGGCACTAGTGGAATCACTCTGTGATGAAAGAGATTTAAATGGAAAGTTCTGAAGATGTGTGCTTTATTTCCATTTCTGCCACTGATTGGTACTGTGACCACTGGCAAGACATTCACCCTTTCTTTTATTGTTTCCTCTTTGTAAAATGAAGAAAAATAGTTAACTTACTCAAAGAGCTTTAAATTAGATGTATAACAACATATCATGCAGCCCATAAATATCGTGTGTTGTGGGCTTCATTTTCTGAAGCATGAGTAGGGTATGCACAGGTAAGTTGTTATTAGCAGTACTTAAAATACTGAATTCTGCTGGACTTAGGCTGGTTCTTTGTACAGCATACTCTCAGACTCATTTATTTTCCCTTATTATTTCCTTGGTCAATCATGATAATTTATGTGTATTTGCATTTGGTTTACTTGTTTTCAAGGCATGAACAAGAAATATTACCCAGATGTCTGTCATTTTAGAAGGAAGGAAATGAAACACCAAAATCGATTAAACTATTAAACTGAATTTAGGCTGGTGCTGTCTAGTATAATTGCAAAGGGTTTTTTTTTTTTTTTTTTTAATTTTTCAGCATTACTATTAAAATATGAAGCAGTTTAATATATACACAGGCCTAAAGTTTAGCCACTTAACTCTGCTCATTAATTATAATATTTAAGCTAGAAAATCCAGGAGATGTACAATTAAGGCATTGAACACAGTATTGTATTTAGTAATTGCAGGTGCCTAAAACTGAGTGTGGGTTTCCTCAGCACATGTACTAAAACAACAGAGACAGGAAGACAGCCCTTCTCTAGCTAAAAACTGCATCGTTTTCATTATAGCCCTACTTGCATTTCTTCTCTTCTTGTGAGAAATGAGCATATTTCAGGACCAAAGTTATAGTAATGTTTTTTTGGGGGGCAAAAACTTGACTTATTTCCATGTTCCACCTTACGCTACTTAATGCATTCTGTAATTCTTTGGTATCACCCCCACGAAGACTCTTGGACAGATTTTGGCCCACTGAAGCCACTGAGATTTCACTGTTGAGTCCAACAAAAGCAGAATCTTTCAGCTGTAAAGTACTGCCTACTTTCAATAGCTCTGTCCTCTGCCTTAACAAGGGCTAACCTGGATTTTCTTTTTCTTGGGCAAAGAGGAAAGACGAGAAACAATCTGAAAAGAGTGAAGAAACACAGCTAAACCCAAATGACGCAGTACTTTCAGCATCTTTTACTTGATCAAGTTCTTATCAAACTTAAAGGGGATTCTAGAATTCATTTAAGTTAGAGTAAAATTGGGTTATTAGCAATAAAACGACACATTAATCCTTACTCTGATGTACGAGTCCAAAATCCTTAGAGAGTACTTTGGAAACCAAACTGATACATTCAAAAAAAAAGCAATAAATATGATAGGCTAAATTAGGGAAGCAACTGTGGGACCCTTTTCCAATCTGAGACCAGTTAAGGGGTGTGAAATATTCTGCATTCTTTTCATCTTAGTCTAGTTATTGTTTTCTCCACCATGGCATCAGCTGCCTGGTATTCTTTCCCAGGAAACATCTGTAATACATAACATCACTCTGTCTTCTCGAAGGAGTACAGCATTGACTTTGAACATGACTTCAGA
This sequence comes from Pavo muticus, assembly GCA_016647715.1. Taxonomy (NCBI): domain Eukaryota; kingdom Metazoa; phylum Chordata; class Aves; order Galliformes; family Phasianidae; genus Pavo; species Pavo muticus. The sequence goes on along the minus strand of JACDJE010000286.1, from coordinate 881,604 downwards.
AGCCGCTTTCTTCTTTTTTAAGCATAGCTGAACAATATGGACCTTGGTGTCTCCATGTGCTCTTCGTGTGATAGTTTATACCAATACGTATAATTTATCACATTGTTCAAATTACATTTTTTCAGTTGCGCATCTGATAGATATGTCTTCTAGGATTACTGCTGGGAGAGAAATACAGCTGTCCTCTTCAAAGATCTGAAAGATTTTTCCTGAGAATACCAAAATTATTAATACTAATAGTAAATCCCTTGCCAACCCTTAGGTATTATAAGATATGTAAACGGAAGGGCAACAAGGGAGAGAGTCTTTACTTTCATTGCAACAGTTACGTGTGACTGTTTTTAGTACGGGTACAGACAGGACAGAATTCTTAGGTAGGAGATAATACCAAAGAGATGCAGAAAAATATGTTTCCCTTTAGCAAAGTCATTCAAAACGTGGCGGTAAATAAACCCCCTCTGCGGGGGTTGCCAACGCGAATGAGCTTTAAAGCTGAGGGCTGAGTGCTGGAATCGCTGCTCAGTCCTCATGCATCGACAACTTCCACCGCAGCCAGTGGGTTCAGTTAGGAGGGCTTGTGAGGGGCCGGGCCCACAGATGCCCGCAGCCCCCAGTGCTAACTTGCAAACCCCGTAATCGCAAAATGTAAAAAGAAAAAGAGAGCGAGAAGGCGACCAAGCCGCTCCCCAGAGAAGTGCACTCAGTTACAACACGGGAATGCCAGTCCCACCTAGCTGAACGCTTAGGAAGGATACCGTTTCTGAACGCGAATCGCCTAGTTCTAACATAACGCAGGAATAAAACGACGTGGTATCTTCGTCTTGCCGGTGCAGCTGCTGATGAAAAAGTTTAAAACCCCCTATGAGAAAATCCTTTGCTGTCACCGTGGCGAAAGACGTTCGTCCCCTCCCTCGACCCGCAGTCCCTCCAAAGACCGCGGCGGGGGAGCCGCGCGCGGGATGCCGACGCCACCGCCGCGCTCCGGGACGCGGAGCCCCGCGCCGCACCTCCCGCCGCGTCCCGCCCGAGCGC
>JACDJE010000286.1:841237-880333 GCA_016647715.1 Pavo muticus | reverse complement strand
CGGGCCGGGGTGCTGCGGCGGGGCGCGAGCGGCCGGGAGGCCGGCGGAGACCTGCCCCGGCCCGCGGGCTCCGGGCAGCGTCCCGAGCACCAGCGCCACCACGAAGCCGGCGAATGTCATGGTGCCAGTCCCGCCAGCTCGCGTCCATCTCCCCTTCTCATTGCGCCCGGGATGCGAAGGGGGAAGGCGGGGCCGCGGCGTCCCGCTAATCCCCCCCGCCGCGCACCCCCCGCCACCTCTTCTCGGCTCCTTTGCGCGCGGGGGAAGGGCGAGCGGCTCGGCCGTCGCGGTGTGTGCCGCTACCTGCCGCTGCCTTCCCGAACGCCGCCCGCCCCGCGCGTCACCCGCCCCGAGCACCCCGCTGGCCGCAGCCCGGCCCGGAGCCTGCCTCCTGCTCGGCCGTCAGCCCCGGGCGCCACAGCTCCTCCGCCGTCCCTGTTTCCCCGCCGCCCTCCGCCTTTATTGCTGCCCGCCGTCCCGCCGTGTTTTGCCCCCCAGGCTTCTCCCTCGCGCATGGGACTCCCCTACAGCCACCTTCTTCAGAGGCCGTGCCTCCGCAGCTAGGGCTCCCCCGACCTCTCTGACACTCTCACAAAGGGCAGAAGGAGCCCGGGCACAGCCGGACCGGGGCGGGGGCAGCGACTCAGCGAAGCCGCAGCGCGGCCAGGGGCAGAAGGGTGCGGGGAGCTCCTGAGAGGTCTGCGGGAAACAAAAGGCTGGAAACAAATGACGCGAAGAGAGATGTCTTGGAGAGTTTAGTTTTATCCCAGTTCCGTGTGCTCTGAATGGTAATCTGCTTACTCCCAAACGCTGTGGAGTTTTGCGTGACCTGATCAGTGCTGATTCCTCCTCCCACCAGCACAGCCAGCACTTCGTTTTGTCTCTGTCTCACATTGTTCAGCTTGGGTTCTTCGCTATTTTTTTAATTTACCACTGTTGATGCTGTTCATATTTTGCCAAGTCTGACTGCCTAATGGAGCGCACACCCTTTTGTCTCCAACTTGTCTGTGGCGCGAGGCTTTAGGTTCACCTCTCAGAGGATCTATTTTCTCCCCAAATGTTTTTGGCTGAGAAGCACTCATCTGGGTGAGCTTATTGGTGTTGCCACAATCTTGCATTATGGCTAAAAGAGAGAGGAGCGTGCTTTCTTCTTCATGTGAGGGATCCCATGTGTTTAATGGGTCCCATCCATTAAACAGGGGCCTTCCTTTAGCAGCCTCCAAAGTGTTCTGAAGGGGCTGAAGGCTTTTGTTTATAAATACAAATGAGCTCCAGTGCTGAGGAAAGGCAAGTACTAGTGTTTGGTGTTACTTGTATTTGTTTTAGTTTCACTGAGCTACGATTAAAGCATTATTGCAGCAATACAGTTGGTACTTCAGTCTCTCATAGTTAAAGAACACCCTGCTAGGGTTTCTACAGCAGCACAGTAGCTGTGCTAATGCATGTGTCCACTGCATTTGTGTGTGGATGTTATACACAGGTTCTTTGTTCTTTCTGGGTTATCATCTATACTTATTTATGTATGTTCATTAGTTTAGAAACTGTTAGAATTGGTGAAAGTTCAGTTTGTCTTTAAGAAAAAAAAAAAAAAGAATGCGTACAAGACATTAGCCTGAAAGCAACTCATTATGGCTGTGTTTTAATTGAAAATTCGTTGCTGTTGTGACAAGTTAGCTGCTTTTATCCTTTGGAAGGATTGGTTAAAAATATGCTCAGCCTACCTGGTTAGGGCTACCTTCATTGCCTAGCTAACATTTCTTGGCATCGCAATAACAGCTAAATTTCATTTTCCCTAACCTAAGCTCTTTTATTCCCCCCCCCCCCCTTCTAGCCTGGAAGAGACAGGATTCTGCTGATTAGCATAGGAGGGAGAGAATAGATGAGAGTGATGAATCTTGCAAAACACTTCAGGCAAAGCTTTGACTCAGGTGCTTATTCATGTATTCTGATTTCATTTGTCTCACCAAGGTGTGTGGGCCTGCAGGAATCTCACATGCATTGAACTCTGCTTATGAAGGGAGGTTACAAAATGATACCTAAACAGGGGTGAGGGGAGAAAAGGGGGTTATACAGGTGAGACTAAGAAGTAACCAGAATTATAGAAGATGCACTGGGAAGAAAAGAGTGGTTGACATGACGATCCCTTTCCCAAGAGGGGGTTCAGGCTTGATCAAATAATCCATGTGTACAGATTCAATCCTGAAGATTTTAATTTTTATCATAATTTTTATTTTTGATGTAATCACATAAGGAGAGTGAGCCTTAATTTGTTTTAAAAACAATAATTTAGCTTTCAGCAGGATGTGAGGTTGCTAATGCTACAGAAAGTATTCATTAGAATTTACAAATCATAGAATCATAGAATCATAGAATGGCCTGGGTTGAAAAGGACCACAAAGATTGTCTAGGTTCAACCCCATTGCCATGGGCAGGGTTGCCAACCACTAGACTAGGCTGCCCGGAGCCACATCCAGCCTGGCCTTGAATGCATCCAAATTAGGGACTTAGTTTATTTTCCATTTAAGATACTAAGTATGCAAGACTTTTCTAAAAAATACGTAACTGATATAGTCTGGTTTTCTCTGGATGTATAGTCAGCAGTTTGATTGCTGCTCCTGTCTTGGCTAGACCATTTATAAGCATCTCCCACTTATGGAGACTCTGTGGTTTCTCATGTGTCCGAACTGTGCATGCTTATGTCACTTTCCTGCAACTTACAGGTGCCATGTTTAAAATCACTGTCATCTGCTTGACTACCTACCTTTATGACACTTGTAAGAAGCTCATTATCTCTGTAACTTCTACTTCTGTCACATTTCCCAGAATCAGTCAACAGCTATTGGGAAAAGCATAGACAATGCAGCAGTTACATGGACAGACAGTGTGATGTGCAGAACCTTGATTCTTTTGGATATCAAAGTGTGTCTAAAATGAAACCGCATTATAATTTAAGGATAGGCTTTACGTTCATACGTTTACAATGGAGAAATAAAGGCTTATTACCCTGATATAGACAGGACCCTTTTTAAAAAGATGCCAAACATGAGATGTTCTTGGTGCATTTGGTTACCTTAAGATGTTTTGGTTCTTCTACACAAAACTGATTAAAACTCACTCATAAACTGAACTAGAAGTGAAAAGGAAAGAAAAGCTTATGTTTGCTCAGTTAGGAAAATAAGCAAGTAAACCTCAGAAGGTCTCAATGGATCTGGAAACTCAGTACAGTTTTGATCCTGAAATTAGAATATAAACTTTTGGGGAAAAAATTGTCACAAAGTGTTGAGAAAATAATGCATTTTTGGAAACTGTGCTAGTGATACTCCTTCATCAGCAATTTGGGATTTAAAGTTAGTAATCTGTGTTTAATAATACACACATTTTTGTGTGGAAAGGCTTGCTTTTGTCTTTTTACATTGGTAAAGAAAGTAATCCATTAAGACTTTACGGTGGATGAACTGGCTCCAGCTGAAGTCCATAGCAATTCTCCCTTTTGCAAAACATTTCCAATGCTTATGCTTAGTATTTAGATTGCACCTCCTATTCCCTATGCACAGACGTAGTACCTATCAGTGGTAGTTCTATGGATACCCATGGAACAATGCTCGTGACCACAGTCTGCCAATCTGTGCTACATATCTTCCATGAGGGCAGTTGTAGGAAATCATCACTAGAACAAGTTTTAATTTGTGTACAATTCCACAGGGTTCCACAGGGCTGGTTGCTTTTTTCTCTGCTGATATTTGACAGCCCAAATACTGAACTGTTGATAAAACAATGAATAATAAGTAATTCATAAAAATGAACTCTGTAATATGACTACTTCAAAAAAATAAAAATAAAAAAGTCCATGCTGCATTTCTGTGCATAGATTCATTACATTACCTGAAAAACAGAAATATAAGGAACACTCCCACACTACAACAGTAGCATGGATTATTCATGTAAGCAAGGGTTAAAAGTAAACTTACACAAAAAAATTTCCTTTTTTCCTTTTTCCTAATAAGGACTAATTTCCAATAAATTGTTCTTGCAGACAAGCAAAGATACCTGATCTGTGGACTAAACTTGTGAAAATGCTGTAGTCTTGCATTTGGAAAATATTTAATACCAAGCATTGAAACTCAGCTGGAGAATCAGCCTAATTCTACTCCTATTTAAATAAATATCAAAATTCACTGATTAGCCTCTTCCTGTATGCAATAAAGCCCCTTACCTTTATTTTCGAGTCGCTCCTACAGCATGTTCTCATCATTGGTTTTAGAAATCTGAGCACTTCCAGCTGCTGGTGGAATTCAGTTAAAATATAAGTGACAAATGAAGAACTGAGACAGTCCCATCCTACTGCCACTGATATACCTAAACCCTCTTCTGTTCCCTCTTGACCAGGTTAGAGTCAAATAGCAATGCAGATGTGAAAGATCAGAGCAAGGGTGACTTCAGGCTATGCAGAGGAAACTTCAGTACCAATACATAAGAAGGAAATAATTGCAAGTACAAAGCAGAGAATGTAGCCAAGCAGCCAGACATCATATGTCCTGAAATAATTTTCGGAATATTAGCCTAGTAACTTCTTACTATTATTTCTTCACATCTTCAAGTATGCTGGGGCCAATAGATCAACCATTGGAATCAATGGAAAAACTTATGCGCGTGACCTAGTGGGCACTGAGTGAGATCAAACAGCGCCAGACAGGGTCTGAAATCAGGATTAGAAGGAGAGAAAGCAAGGCATCACACAAAGGAGATTTCCATTTTGAAAATGGTCTACAGAATGGGTGCTGTGATGAGTCAACATTTTTGGGGTATAAGTCAGTGCTCTTATAAAATATTTTTATTCAGTAATCTCATTCTTTTTATTAAACACAGGCAGCAGAGATTTGTAGTCCTGCCAAGTCTGAGTCAAAAGTAATTTGGGTTTGTGCTTATATGGAAGAGAATAGGCCTTTTGTCTGTAATTATATATAAGGTCCATAGGGTGACCCTGCATTACACAGGATGTAACTGAACAGCCTGTAATTGATGAGGTTTCCATTACCACATAATGCAGTGAGCAAAGTAATGAGATCATAGAAAAATCTTTTTTAAAGTGTTAAATATTTTCTTGTACAACAAGAAAAATTCATATTGTAAGGCAGTAAGTACCTTAATTTCCTGGAACAATTCAATACGTAGGTATACACGTGCCATGCATGGATTATACAGACAGGCATTAAATACATTTAAAACTGAAAGGTAAAATAAATTATGCAGAACAAATGAACACTTTTTGTTTCATGTAGTAAATGAAAAATGCTGAGATAACTGAAATAATTTGACACATCCAAAGTAACTAGGTACAATTTTAAAAGCATCACAGTTTTCCACAGGAGAAAATGGTTATCTGGATAGCAATGAAATATAGCCATATTTGTTTGATTTTTGTTAAACAAACAAACAAATAAAAAAATTGCAGTCAGTATATAAGCTCTAATTCTCAAGTTCAGTTCTCTAGTTCTCAAGTAAGTATCCTCATTCCTACTACATACACATCCAAATACTGTAATGTGTCCACATGTCAGGTAGGTTAATGAGTACTGTATCCAGAACTTGATATGACTAGAGGTGTAATTTGTTCATGCTGCTGCTATATTTCAGCCACACACATGAACTAGCACAACATACAGTCCTGCTCATGCCATGGCAGTGTGATGGTGTTTGCAGCAGGAGCAACCTCACCTTTATGTTCGTCTCCTGGAAGGACCATTTGGCAAATTCCAAGGGTGCAATGCCACAAAAACACTGTGGTTGAGTTGGGAGTGAGATTAAAATGCAAGATTAGGCAAACACCAGCACAGCTGTGTAAATACAGCAGAGGTGCTGCTTTATTTCCTGATGCCTAGAATAGGAAGTAAATCCGGCATTGCATGTTGCAGTTTGTTACCTAGGCGAAAGATGAGAAACTAATATGAGCAAAGCACATCTTATCTAAATGCAGGGACTGATGATTTAAGATTTGTGTAAATGTGCAAATGGACATTTGTATGGACAATACATTTCATTGCTAAGAATATTTTAGAATTAGCAAGGGGAAAGAACTAAATTGTAAAATTAGTAAAAAATTAGTGAAGTATGTACCAAAGCCAAATCTGCATCCAATTAAGTACTGGGAAACAAAATTTAACTAAATCTATATTATCATTTGTCCTTTCTACAACTGTTTGTAAAAGTGAGAAAAGTGATGTTGAAAATCTTCCTGCAGTTTTCTTATCTCAAGATGTGGGATAAGATGATGCTTAGCCACCTATTTAATACTGATAATCGTGTCCATGTGAGGAAGAGCTCCTCTGAGCTACTGAGTTGTAGTCAACACTTTCCATGAGAAAAGTACCAGGTATGTTATCTTTGTGTTCAGCTGGGAAAAATAAAAGTACGAGAACATGTTTTTGTAATCCTCAGAAAATGCATCCTTTCAATTTGATAGACACCATTGTCTAAAGTTGAAGAGGAAAATCGGGATTAAAATTTCAGGCTGTAAGCTCTCACCTAGCAGAATGTATCTATCTCATCGGTTCTATAAATAAATAGATTTAAAGAGGAAAGGCTATGGATATTTTGAATGGAACAGAAAATTTGTTAATAGTCCTATGGATTTGCTGAAAAATGGAAGTTTAGATGGTACTTTAGTTTCTGATGTGATTACCTTGTATATATACAATATATATAATAATATATACAATTTTTGTTACTTGCAGTGAATCTGTCCTTTAAGGGAAGCTCTGTGATACATTCTGAGCTCATGCTGGAGAAACAACTCACTCAAAAGGATAAAGGATCAGACTGCACCTTTGTTAAAATATTTAACATTTGTTAAAATGTTTACTATTGTGGCCTAGATCTAAGGGAGATGAAATGAGAAGCATTTTTTAATGCCTTCATCATCATGAAACATGCATTTCAGATTCTTTTTTCATGTAAAAACTGGCCTGTACAAGACAGTCAACGTTGTGCCAGCCTACCACAGAACAGGGTGAAGCCCTACTTATTCAAAACATCCACTGTCAATGAAGACAGCTGTTCAGAGAGCTGAGATATATGACGAAATACTACTTTTCCAAAAGAGTGGTCAGGCACTGGAACGGGCTGCCCAGGGAGGTGGTGGAGTCACCGATCCTGGAGGTGTTCAAGGATTGGTTAGGTGTTGTGTTGAGGGACATGGTTTAGTGAGAATTATTAGTGATAGGTGGACAGTTGGACTGGATGATCTTGCAGGTCTTTTCCAACCTTGGTGATTTTATGATTCTATGATTCTATGTTGTACAATTTCCTCTGATATTCATGGTGTAGAAGGTTCCCTGAGGTAAACGATGGTTTATAAATGCAGTTGTTTAAGTAAGTTCTTCTCTCACAAGTAATCCTATTGCGATTATTTATATCTGGAATGTTAGAAGGTGTATTCTCTTTGTTTGGAATGAAAACATTTCTTAGCAATGTCTGTTTCAGAGCATTGCTCTTCACTTTTGTGAAGTGTAAAGGCACATGAAAAGGGAATCACAAAACACAGAAAGGTAAGTTAACCAGGGTTGGTTTATATTTTCATCTTTAACCTAACCTTTAACCTAGCTTCCCACTAGCAGCAATGGAATGAGGCATTTCTAACATTTCCTGCAAGCATTTCTCAGTGTCCTTCCTGCAAGAAATTGAACAGCAATGCCCATACAATGTGTAAATAGGACTTATTCTCCAGACTTTCAGAGGGATGCAGGAATAACTTTTGTACAAAGCTACACTTAGATGCATCCAGTGACACATAAAGTATGTGATTTATTTTCATTAACATAAGATTCTTTTACTGGGAATGAGAGAGGATAAAGTGAGTGACGGCAGTATTTTTACAATTACGCGTAATGCAAGTACATATTCTTTTAATAAATTATCACTGATACACAACAAAAATATAACTAGATTATTAAAATGTATGAAACAAGGACAAAAAAGGGTGGAAAAGATAGTTATTGGAGCAGGAATAGTTTTGTCCATGAAGTCATATTTAGCATAATGTAGAGTTTGGATATCTAAATGCTTTTGATATTGAAAAGCAGCCAGCACTTCCAATCAGCATGAGCCTGATCGTGAGGGCATATGGCCCACAAATTGAAGTGTAAAGCAAGATGTTCATTTTTCCATCATTTCCCCCCTATATATTTATACAGATATAATCTGGTCCATATGGCTCATGTATTTAACAGAAAAAAATGGGGAGGTGCCCACTTTAAACAAAAAAAATCTGGTTTGTACACTGTACTTTTTGTATTCTGCAGTGTGCTCTTAAAGTCTAACTCAACAGATTCAACTTCCTAGACTCTATAAAATGTCCTATTAACATAAAAATATTGCTATGTTTTTTCAAAAAAAAAAAAGTTTTAATACAGATTTTCCCAAAGGAGTACAGAATTATCAAACGTAATTCTCCAGACATTCACTGTTATTTAGATTTGGTCTACTGTCCATTTCCAAGTGCTGAATAATTGTCAATGTAAGAAATTTCACAAAAGTCTAGTTTACATTTCTAGTTTTCAGTCAGACCTCTGACTTCTTAAAAGATTTCACTATTGCCTACGATTTGAGTTCATCGTATATAAACTTGAAAATCAGTCACACAAGGTTAGAACAAAAAGAAAGCAGGATTTTGCCAGTTCTTATTTTCAGTCACAATTATCCTTCTATCAAAATTATTAAGATCTGTCCTATTGTGGAGACATTGATGTCCTCCTGCTAAGTAAAATAGGTATTTGGTCAGCAATGGACAACTTTAGTTGTACCTATTTTTAATCTTAAAAAAAGTAACAACTTGATTTGGCTGGATAGCACAATTAAAATTTCAATATTTTTTTGAGAAATAAATCATGACAGCTGCATTCTCTCAGCAATAGTTTACAGCATAGGAACACATATACTTCATGAGGGGAAAGCTAAAAAATTGTACTCACCTGATTTGAGGAGGTTGGGATTTGTAATTATCTGAAAATACCAACACTGTGCTTCCAAAAAGATTACACGAATTTTAATTCTTACCTCACAATGGTTACTGAAAGCACTTGGAAGTACTCATCATGTGTTCATAATACATTAATCTTATGTGTTTTCTTTTGGGTTTGTACTGGAAGCACTAAGGCCGTTTTTAAAAGAAATTTTCTTTTACTTGCAATTTCAATTAGTTGCAAAATTTTGCTGTAAGGATGTAGAGTGCATTTTATGAGTGTTTATTAACCATGTCTTGTTTGCCATATAAACTGATGATGAAAATTTAATCAAAATCAGTGAGTCTTCTCATGTTAGTGAATAGATTTTGTTCATTATGAAAACAGTAATTAGTATGCTCATATTCCTTGTATTTTTGAATATAAATCTCAGTAGTTCCTACCTTGCTTTCACAAATATAGGGAGCATGCAAGCAACTACTGCATATTGACTAAGTGATATACAAAGGTGCCTCTTTTCAACATTTTAGTTGAAATTATCAAATGCAACTAGAAGTTTTAAAATAAATAAAGTGAGGATACCATCTTCCAAGTAGGAGGAGAAACTGTACAAGAGAGGATCAGACGAGACCTTGCACTATTGAACTACGACATTTGGAATTAGAACAATACTGGCATTGTGCAGACCTGTCGCAGGCATTTGCACTTAGATAGCTTTCATTACTCCAGAAAGTGGAAACTGTCTGTCAGGAGCTTTGGGAAGGCGATCGAGAAAGGGGGCAGACCAGCCACTATCCAATACTTTATCTAGTGGCAAAACAAACTGCTTTCCTGTAATCTTCATTGTTGGCTTAATCATCCCTTATTCTTTCTTGTCTTTTTACTGATGTCCCTTTCTTATCTCTCCTGGTCTCTTTTGTCACATTATGATTTCCCTGTTGCTATTTTGAAATCTAATGGCAATGTGGAATTACATATTCCAATTTAATATTTTCGTATTTAGTTATCTTGGCTAGGATAATTATTTATCATTTAAAATGTAAAAATGAAAATTAAACACACTGGGTTATAAAGATCCATGGATTTTTGCTCTGGATATAGCCATGCAGAAGATATGTATTGACTTTTTGAAGTTTTATATTGATCTGCTTAACACACCATTTATTTATGTAAATAAAATAAAATAAACTCTATGCATGCTACTTTTTGGACACTAGGCTTAAAAAAAATTATTTTAACCAATACATTCTAGTGATGTGTAACCAAATCCTGCTAGACCAAATACTCCATTTATATTAACTAGAATTCCCGTTAAATTTATTAATTGTAAAATCTCAAAATCTCATGGTTTTCAGTATTATTATTACTGTCCTGTTTTGGAAACAGGTCTCAGAGTTTTGCTATTAGCTTCAACAGAATCTTCATTTTGCCATTTGGAACCAAATAAGAAACTTCTGTTTGGATCCATAGGAGATGGACTTGCAATTTGGATCATGAGTAGTTCATGTTTGCACCTTCTTTTTTCTGTATGTGTAGACGTGAGGAAAAATTTCTTCTTCAGAGGAGTGGTGATGCAGTGGCACAGGCTGCCCAGGAAGGTGGTTGAGTCACCATCACTGGAGGTGTTCAAGAAACGTTTAGATGTTGTAATAAGGGACATGATTTAGTGAGGGAATATCAGTGGGAGGTGGGTGGTTGGACTAGATGATCTTGGAAGTGTTTTCCAACCTTGGAGATTCTATGATTCTGTTATCTCTGAGACAAAATGAGGGTAGTATATTCACATGAAATATGCACAAGTACCGTATTTTAAAATAAACCTGTTTGATTTTAAGTACAATGGGATACAATTTCTGTCTATAAGATAAAAACTCGCAGGATAATTTTAGAATCTTCTGTGAGAAGCAAAGGCAAAGCAGAAAAATGACGTTCGTAATATTTTGTCATTTCAGTGCTGATAGAGTTAATTCTGTAAGTCAGTGCACGCTGGCACATATGGAAATGTTTCTTTGTTATTCAAAGCAAAACAAATTCACACTTCTTTAATGCTTTGAATTATAATAAAGCCAGCAGATGTCATGTAATTAGAGTTATATTGGCCATGAGGGGAGCGGATCAAATTCTGCTCAGTGTTAGAACAAATAACATCACTGATCTTAGCGGATGTTTGCTCCTGCCGCACTCACTAAGGGCTAGTTTTGGAGCAGTGTTGAAATGAGGAGTAAAATATGTATGATCTCGTAAGTCCCTTCCAACCCAAACCATTCTATGATTCTATGATCTAGATGCAATACAACATCCATCTGATTGCAACATAATCCTGTACTACACTTTCTAGTTTTTGAGGCATGTGCACAAACATTTCAGTTAAAAAGTCAGTTCTATCTTAACATATTCTCTGAAAGTGTGGGAAGCCGTAAGTGTGTATCTTCCAGCAAAGTGGGACTTGGCAGCTCAGGGCCTTAATTTGGTAAAAATTCTTGCTAACTTAAAGAAGGATTGTGAATAGTTGCCATGGCTCCCTGAATTTGTCAAAAGAAAGACTGTTAATCTGTTTGTTAAAATATGGATGTAACAACTGGCAAGCAATGGGGTGACTATAGTGTGCAAGGTAGCATCTCTGAAATTACATATGCCTAGCACCTAAATTTTGATAGTGAGATACCAAGACACACGTCATCACAGATTCAGAAGAAAAATATACTACAGCGATGAAAACAAGTTAGAGTCACAATGTGCCAACTTTATTCACATTTAATAGTGTTGTATTGTCTATTCTCTGCGAATAGTGCCAGTGCTTTCACTGGATCATGTAAGTTGGGATGGTGCACTACAACTGTCTGTGTCCTCAAGAGAGCTAAAATGCCCAGACTGTCTGGGAAACAATGTGAGTTTATTCCATGTGGGTTAAATATTTGTACAATATTTTTAACATTTGTTTGAATGGTACTTATTCATGCTGACAAAGTAGAGTGAAATATGACACCACATAAAAGCAAAGAAATGAAATGATCGCTTTCAAAACATCTTTCTACAGCCACTCCCATGTTAGTAAGGAGGGTATGATTAGTTGGTCCAGCAGCACCAGCTTTCATGCTGTGAGCAGTATGCAACATCAAGGCTTCATTCCCATTACAAAGGACATGTACAATACTGGGTCAAATGACAATGAAATTTGATCTAGATGAAGTGTGAAATCACGGTACACGTCTGTCAAATTATTTAAACCATATGGTACGGTGTTTATAAAGGCTTTATTTTGGATGCATGGTGGCTTACTGAGGACAATTAGTATTGGGCGTAAGAAAGCTCTGCTGGATTTAAATTACTTCTAAGAGGTTATTAAAGAAAATCTGAATTACCACAGTGAGTTTATATAGATGCATGGTTGTAGTGCTGAAATTGAACTTGCCAACTTTTTGTTGTTAACATATTTTTAAAGAGATGGATATAGGTACTTGACTAAAAGCATTGAAAAAGTCATGCAATAAGAGCCTGGGATTACTCTGTGCTTATTTCCTGTTTGTCTCACTTCAGTGATAATGTTCTCTTTTACTTCATCTATTTGGTTTATTTTGTGCTCTTAATGTAGTAATATATTGAGCATCTGATTGGGCATAATTTATTTTGAGGTCTGTGATGTGAAGAATTACTAAGGTGGGAGAACAGTGATAAATTAAGCAGCTTTGGCCTCTATGACTTTTACAATCATTTGTACTAATGCAAAATAAGCTAGCAATTTTTGCTAAATGGAAGAGACTAGACTTGAATAGACATCAGCATAACAGAATTTCTAAGTAGGTGTGAAATTTGACCTTTATTTGGTTGTGTTTTGTAAATAATTTACACTACTATAAATGGTTAAACAAAGTGGAATAGAAAGTCTGCTTATTACTTTTGGAGACACCCATTTGAAGCTGGAAGTAGATACAAGTATGCAGGAAAACAGGATTAGAATTCAAAATTGTTTCAAAAATAGAAATAGTTAAAATGATAGAATGCAGTCCAGTGAAGAGATGTGAAAGATGATACGGTCAAGAATAACCAGTTAAACAAAAACAGGATGAGAAAACAACTGACTTCATAAACCTGGAGGAAAAAAATCTGGGGAATTGGATCAGTGCTGAATGCAGTTCAACAAAATCATTTGTTGCAAAAATGAGGAAAGCTGCACTGAGATTCCTGAATGGGTCTGCAGCGTACAGCTCATACTACACCATATTTGTATTTCACACAGCTTTGGAAAGGCTTCATCTGCAGCTGAATGCCTAGTTTTGGAAATAGCTATTTGAGAAAGACTTGACTTGATTAGATGAGATTCCAGGAGGGAAAAACATCAGCAGCGTCCATCCACAGAACAGTAGGATGGGAAAAAATGAGATGTCACTCTTCCTAGACAGTAAGGACCGTCGCAGAGGAGAAACAAATAAACTTCTACATGTTCCTGTTGAGCAGTATGAAGTGCAGTTATTCTGCTGTCCATTCAAAGTAGTGGCTATAAATTCCAGCAACAAATATTTAGACTGTAGACTAGCAAAAATAAATAAATAAATAAAAAATCTAACTATCCTGAAACTCTGGCGTGGTTTGTTTGGGGAGACTGATGCATTTCCAGAACCGGATATTAGTTGGTTTTACACAATGTCAGGATGACACCAGGATATGAGCATGGATTAGATGATTTGATTATTTTATGATTCCATGGTAAGGTTCAAAACCTACTGATTGGACTATGATATGGTACATGTGTGTGTGTAGCTCTTCTTCTCACAAGCAAAATTTGGCCTGATATTTAACAGGAAAAAGAAAAGACCATAGGCTGCAGACTATGCTCAGAGGTCAAAACAAGAAGCATATACACAGAAAAAAGGCAAGAAGCAAAAATACAAACTTTTTATTTTGAAGCAGCGTATGCATATAGCATAATATCTTTCATAGCCATTCGGTTTGTAAAGACTAGCTTGTCTTAGCAACCAGTTCTAAAAACAGAGCGCAGGCTCACACAAACTTCATCATGTCACATCCAGGAGGAAGTGATTTTGTTACTGTGCGGGGACTTCTGCTGTATTCATTACAGCCAACAGCATCAAAGAAGCATGCAGCAGTATGAGGTAGCATTTCTTTTTCCATAACATTTCCACAGATAGGACAGTATAACTAGTAATGTACTCGAAAGATATAATAAATCACCTCTTGATATTTGGGTTTTTTAACAATTGAAAGCTCCATCCTTTTGCTGTGACGCTCTATCACCAAGAAATGTGAATGTTGAAAATACTGTTTCTTTCTGCATTGGTTTGCACTACTCTAATTTTCTTTCCTTCACATACATTTCTCAGTTTTAAGTTTGACCTGCAATGGCCTATGTACTATATAATAAAGAGAATAACAGCTTGTATCACAGAACAAGGATGGTATCTGACACTAAGATACCTGTAAAGGCACACCATGCTCTGAATAAGCAAGAACTGAACTTCACTGGTCACCCATTGCTATCACATCTTTGGATCTGACCATTATGAAAAAAAAAAAAAAAAAGTGCTAAATGTCAGGAAATTAGTATTAATAATAACTGCTGAGGTTCATTCTTTAGTTAAGTTTCCCTTCATGAGATGCTAAGAACTGACTTGAATCCATCCTGTGGGCCTTTATTTCAGTCTTCATTGTTGTGTAATGCAAATAGCTGATGGAATGAAAATCAGCATGCGAGGGGAGAAAAGGAGGAAGCGGGAAAGAGATCAAAAATCAGAGGAAGAAATCCCTCAAAGATTTTGAAAAATTCCCTCAAATTGGAACTAAGTAATCAGAAAAGTGTAGGTGAAACATCCAAATAACTTATAACAGTGTTCGATATTAAGATGGGCATGAAGGACATACTCTTGTGAGAAGCATAGAAGTAGTATTTTGGCTTCAGGAGAAACCGACAGAGAAACTGTTGCACAGAAAACCAAAATGTCCACCCTCAAAATACAGCAGTGGTGGTAAGCTGGCACAACTGCGAAATACTTTGGAGAAAAAAATCTTGCTGGAACGATCTCTGTGATGTACAGCTGTTTGCCTGAAGCGATGGAACTTATTTTGTAGTGGGCAAATGAAGAATGACTTTTAACGTCTATATTTGAGCTACAGAGAAAAAAAAAAAAAAAGGCCAGCAGTACATTTTATTATTATTATTGAAATTTCTATTAATGGGAAAGGATTCGTTCAGGAATTCCTGTCTGTGAAGAGCTTTACAACACATGCATTGCCGGATGCGTAACACGGCAGATAACCTCGCTCACGGC
Organism: Pavo muticus; assembly: GCA_016647715.1. Taxonomy (NCBI): domain Eukaryota; kingdom Metazoa; phylum Chordata; class Aves; order Galliformes; family Phasianidae; genus Pavo; species Pavo muticus. Next base: position 865,092 of record JACDJE010000286.1, on the reverse strand, counting down.
AATCCTCAACCGACGGACTAGAAAAGCATTTCTCCCACGTCGGTCCTAACAATCAAAGCAATGCCGCTCACTGCCCCCAGGATGTTGAGGAGGCGTCGGAGCGGCAGCTGCGGCCCCGGGCGCACTTCCGAGCAGCCGCGGGCAGGATCGAGTGACGCTTCGACTGACGGAAGCGGGGCAGGTGGGGATGTGTTGATACACGCAATGCCTTGGGAGAGCGATGATGCATATTTTTATTTACTATTCCATGTTTCTTCAACGTTTTCCTCAGATTTTCGAGCCTTACGCTTCTCCCCGGCATTCCCAAACCCACCAAGCCACCGTTACTGACAGGAAAGCCGCCGCCAGAGCGCTGCGGATACGACTCCCGCTCTCAGCGCCGTAACGCTCTTCGGGCCACCGCCGCCCGGTGCGCTGCTTCCAATGTCCCCCGTCCCAGCTCCCCAACTCCCCCCTACGCCGCCGCTCCGGCTAAGCTCCCCGCCAACATGGCGGCTGCCCCTGCAACACATGCAGCCGCCACGCGCCCCCATCGGAACCGGGGGCGGAAGTGACGCGCAGGCGGGCGCCCGGCGAAGCGGGTGACGACCGGCGGCGGCGTGGAGATGAACAGCCGCCTGCAGGAGATCCGGGAGCGGCAGAAGCTCCGCCGGCAGCTCTTGGCTCAGCAGGTAGCGGCGGGTAGGGGCCGCAGCGGGCAGGCGCGCCGAAAGGTGCAGTAGAGTCGGGTTGGGTTGGGTTGGGTCGGGTCGGGTCGGGTCGGCCCGGGCCGGGCCTGGCCTGGCCTGGCCTGGCTTGGCTAGGGAAGCTTGAGCGTGCAGAGCCCGCCCTTTCCCTTTGGGGAGGGGGAGCGGGCGCGGGCGCGGGCGCGTGCCAGCGCCAGGTGCGGCAGTTCCGTTAACGGCTGTGGGGTGGCCGTTGGAAGGGGGCGGGTAGGAGGCAGGTAGGACTGTTGGGTTCTTGCGGCCGTACTGTAGAGCCGCTGCCGTCCGATCGCTGTTTTGTATTACTTGCATTGCTGTTTTGCCTTTTTTTTTTTTTCCCCTAATCAGTGGTAACTTTGGCTTGAATTTGGCTCGTCTTTTCTTCAGTTAGGAGCTGAAAACGCAGACAGTATTGGTGCTGTGTTGAACAGTAAAGATGACCAGCGGGAAATTGCTGAAACAAGAGAAACCTGTAGGTATGTATCAGCACACCATTTCTGTCAGAAATACAAGGAATACAGGGAAATAGGATGAGATACCTTTCCAAAAAGCCAAGTAAAACTTGTGTAAAAACATACAATGTAGTGAAAGAGGATGCTTCAGTTATTACTCAAATCTTAATAAAGTGAGTAGGGTTTTAAGCAATGACTTTTAACATCAGTTCAGAAATCAAAATTCACTTTTGCTTCCTATGTTGAAAAGTTACTGTGGAACAAAACTGAGGTGTTAGTTATGGTATGCTGTCTGCGTCCTTTATGATTTGCTCAGAACACCTGCAGGGTAGTTTAGTTGAAAGGATCTTATGGAGTGGTAGAAATGTTTAGTTGAAAACTGGGCCAGAGTACCTATTGCTTATTGATTCGTGCGTGTAACAGTGATTTTCTTGTGTGAGCATGTCTAATTTTGGGTACGTGCTGCTTCAGGTAAAATAAGCTGCGCTTTTTAAAATAGAAGAACAAGGACAGAAGATAACTGTTTTAGGAGTCCAGTCATTAGTTGTACTTGTCTCAAGTATCCTGAGTGAGAACAGACTTCTCATGTATGACGTTTCAGAATAATTTCAAACTAACAGAAGCATGCAATCAAGGCATATCACTGGAGATTCCTGAAATGTTCTCTGGAGAGATAGAAACTGTTTGATATGACAATATTTGTATGTTTATAGGGCTTCTTATGATACTTCTGCACCAAATGCAAAACGCAAGTATCCAGATGAGGGAGAAGCTGATGAAGAAGAGATTGAAGAATATAAAGTAAGAAGAAATAACTTTTTTCTCTGGTGTTTATGGCTTCTTGAGGGACATATAAAATGTATGTGCACATGTAAAAATAACTGGGATGTGTGTAGATTCCATAAAAGTATTCACGAGAACTGAAGTAGTCATGAGCCATACTCCATCATATTTGTCATATTCATGGCAACAGGTGAGGTCCCTAACGACTGGAGAAAGGGAAACATCACTCCTGCTTTTAAAAAGAGTAGTAAGGAGAAACATCATGAAATGGATCCTCCTGGAAGCTATACCAGGACATACGGAGGACAGGGAGATGATTAGGGATAGGCAGTGTGGCTGCATCAAGGGCAAATCATGCCTCAGTAATCTTATGGCCACCTGCTGTACAGTGACTGTTTCAGTAGATGAAGGAGGAGCTGCTGAAGTCATCTACCTGGACTTCTGTAAGGCCTGTGATTCATTTCCCCACAACGTTGCAACGTTGTTGCAGCTGAATTAGAGGATATGGGTTTTGATGGCTGGGCTGTCAGAGAGAGAAAAAAAATTGGTTGCATGGCTGTGTCCAGAGAATTAGTCAGGAGCTCAGTGTCCAAGTGGAACCCAGTAACAAGTGGTGTCCCTCAAGGGCCCGTGCTGTCATCAGTAGTACTTAATACTGTCATCGTTGGCGTAGATACAAGAATTGAGTGTGCCTTCAGCAAGTTTGTGGGTAACACCAAATGGATTGGTACAGTTGATATGCTAGAGAGAGAGGATGCCATCCAGTGGGACCTTGACTGGCTTGAGGAGTAGGCCCATGTGAGTAGGCCCACTGCTGCCAAGTGCAATGTCCTGTACCTGGATCAGGGCAATCCAAATATTGATGCAGTCTGGGTGGTGGGTTGATTGAGAGCAGCCCTGCAGATAAGGACTTAGGGGTACTTGGTGGATAAAGAATTGGTTATGAGCTAGCAACGTGTGCTTGCAGCTCAGAAAGACACACAAAAGAAGCGTGATCAGTGGGTTGAGGGAGGTGATTCCTCTCTCTATTATCATCTTGTGAGACCCTACTTGGAGTATTGCATCCAGTTCTGTGTTGCCAGTGCAAATAAAAAACATGGTCCTGTTAGGACAGGACCAGAGGAGAGCAGCACAAAAATGACCAAAAGGCTGGAACACCTCTCATGAAGAAAGATTGAGAAGAATGATGTTGTTCAGCCTGGAGAAGAGGGGGCCTCTAGGGAGACTTATTGCTTCCTTTCAGTATGTAAAAAGGCTTATGAGAAAAATGGAGAAAAACTTTTTTACCAGGGTTGTAGTGACAGAATAAGGCAGCAGTTCTAAACAAAAGAGTGTAGGTGAGACACTGGAAAAGGCATCCCAGGGAAGCTGTGGATGCCGCATCCCTCAAATTGCTCGAGGCCAGGCTGGATGGGGCTTCGGGCTACTTGGTCTAGTACGTGGGTGTCTAACCTTTTGGCTTGCCTGGGCTGCACTGTATGAAGAGGAATTGTCTTGGGCCACATATAAAATGTGTAACATAGTTAAATTTAAGTTTTGGTATTTATATGCATTATCTTTAAATATTTTTTTTATTAAAACATAAAGCTAGTGGGATATTTGACCTTGGTTTTGTGAAACTAATGTATGAGTCTGGTTCATTGAATGTGGTTGCAATTCTTACTGAGTTCTCAAGGTATTCATCAGACACCTTTGAAATATAACTCTTCCTGTGCAGCATCCTTGAAAATAGTTGCTCACTAATGCTCATACTGCCAAAAAGCAATGACATGAATAAGACGTATTGTGAAATGAAGGGTATTTCTTTCTGATAAGATAGATCTATAAAAGTCTGGTAAAGAGGCATGATCCAATTTTTGAGTTGATTTCATTTGAAAATTTGAGGATAATGTACTTATGTCGACTGAAAATTGACTTGAAAATATATTAAAAAATTGATTATTTTTTCAGCTATCTTTGAAACCTATTCTCAAATTCCTTTATTAGAGCAGAAAGCATGTTTGCATATTTTTTCTCTGTTCTTAGGACTATTGTTTGCCATAACTTGAGTTAACGCTGCTCTGCATCCTCCCTGTGCCCTGGTTTCAGCCCAGACAGTGCTGATCAGTGTTTTGTTGTTGCTGAGTGATGGGTGCACCACTAGGCAGGGAGCAGAGCCACTGCCATCGTGGCACAGGGCAGGGGGTGGGCTGCAGGATGGGCTGATCTGGGCTGCATGCTGCCCTTGGGTTGGACGTGCCTGCTCTAGTGGAAGGTAACGCTGCCTATGTTAGGGGTGTTGGACAAGATGATCTTCAAGGAGCCCTTCCAACCCAAAACATTGTATGATTTTATACGTGTCCCTCACTGACATCTTCCTTGATGTCTTCCACTGCAAAGATCTGAGAGAACCAACACGATTCTCTTCAGACCTGGCTTAGGTGTACTGAACTGTAAGTTCAACAGAACCCAGTGTTTGGAGGCTTAATTTGGTACTGCTCCTTGGAGAAAGTATGTTAAAGTGATAGTGTCCCCAGGGAATGGCAGTGTATATTATTGCTGTTTGTCTTGTGTTGGAGGAAGTGGTAAAATGTTTGTTTAGCCAAGCACGTACACAAAAAATTGAAGCAAAATTTGTGTTGGAAGAAAAGCTTTCATTTAACAAATGGCACAGGCCGTTGGATGAGATAAGGGGAAGTCTGAGGGGGGCCTTCTGGCCTCTCCGTTAAGTGCAAAATAATGTCTTCAGTGAACAGAAGACATATGGGATCCTGAGAGAGGGGTAATAAGAGGCTTGGTTTGGGCTATGCTTTAAGTATCCCAAATACTAGGAAAAGTGCAGCTTAAAAAAAACAAACAAAAAAACCCAACCCTACGGTCATTAAGAACGAGTGGTTGTCAAACTTTCATGCCTTTCATTTTTCAAATAATCTTCCAAGAGCTGTTTCATAGCTTTCTCTTTTTTAATCTAATGTAAAGTTTTCATTAACATGAACGGTGGAGAAAGGAGGTTAAAGAGAAGAGTGATTGTGGTAAAGTTATCTTTCTAATTTGCTATGTATCTTGTTGTAGCATGTCTTCCCTTTCCCTTTCTGCTTTATCCTCATAACCTTGCTTCTGTGATTATGTAGAATGAATCAAGGTCAGTTTATTTATGAAATAATGCCTGCTGTTCCCTTGCACACCTAAAAATAGTAGGTTTTTAATTTGTGGGCTTGGTTGTGTTACGCTCGTCTGTAGACATACAAAGTTTTCTGTAAGGCTGTCGTAATAAAACCAAACGTAAATGTATGAAGGGACTTTTATTTTTTGTTAATCTGTCTGTAAGTGGAGAGACGTTTATTTTTAGTGTGCTGAGCGCCAGTCTGTATGTCTTCTGGCAAACTATCTAAATAGCAGTCTGCAAAGGATTTTCAGAGCGCGTGCAACATTTGTGAAGTTGTGTCTGTCTTGCAATAGGTGTGTCCAGAGCTGGGCAGAGCACTCCAAGTGTAGCCTCACTATTGCTTATTAGAGGAGGGATCACCTGTGGTGACCTGCTGGCAGTACTGTGTAGCATGTGACTGAACAGCATCTTTTTTTTAGTGAAATACACGTGTGTGAGTAAGTCACTCTATTTGTCAAAGCATGTGAATCCTGTTATCCACGTGCAGAAGACTTACCCTGTCTGGGCTGCCATCACAAGTGATCAAGCTCTTTCTGTATTGTTGGACTTGAAAAATGATACTATCTCACACCAGCTTCAGTCCAGCAGATGATTAGATTTAGTGAACTTGAAACCCGTAAGTTAAAAATCTATAATGGAGCCACCAGCTGTTTCTGCAAACCTTGTTAAGTCCATTTTGGCAAGGACATAAGAACTTAGTAAAATCCTCTGTGTATTTATGTAACCTTTTCATTAGTGCTTAGAGCATGTTTAATTTTAGTCTTGTTATATGAACTGGTATAAAAATCTAGATCTTTATGGCGTCAAGCCTTACTGGATTGAACTTAACATGCCTTAGAAAGTTATAATGAACTTGACTGTCATTGTTACAGAAAATATTACATATTTATTGTTTTTATCGTTTTTATTTTTAAGGAAAATTAGTGGTAAATATTTTTGATGTGAAGTGACTGGCACGTCTATAAAACCCTGATTTGCATTGTTGTTGGGCTCTGTGTTAGGCTGTCAGTTAATCCTTCTGTAGCGGTTTAGTTTTTCTGTGCCCAGGCCATAGATATGGTGAAAATGATGATACCCTCAAACTTTACCTGCTCTAGCTGAGTCTGAGCTTCTGGATGTAGTTGCTGGTAAAGGTGGGTTACTGTGAAGGTAGAATGTTGTCATTTACCACAGTTCAGTTTGAAGACACGGGGTGTGAACATAAAACCTTTAAATACTTGTGTATGTAGTTAGATATTTCAAAGGGTCTCTTCCTAGTCTTCCAGATGCCTTACACTGGTGCTGTTTTCAGAGAAATCTGAGCTGTGACATTGACTTTCATTGTTTGTGGGAAGTCTGAGAACTGCTTTTAAGCTGTTGTCGTGAAGCGGTATGTGTGTTAATGTTCTCAGCCCTTTAGGAACTTCCAATGCAAAGAGGCATTATTGGGTGGGTTTTTTTTTCTTGTTTGGTTGGTGTTCTGCTTATGAAGAAGCAAAACTGCTTCTGACAGGCTCTTGGCAATACCAGTCAAAGTATTAGCAGGTAGGCCAATAGTCATATATGGAAAGAAGAATGGAACTCACTCAACTGGTGAAGGAGATCTCTGTCTGTGCAGCACTCCTTCTCAGGAAACAGCCCAGGTCTAAGGGATACCCTCCCTTCAGTGGCTGGCCCTTCAATGAGCCCGGGTTGGCTCTACCCTGGGTCCACCTGTTCTGATCAGGTGGGGAGCACAGGTGCAAACAGTTTGCCTGTGCTCCTTGGGCCAGCCACACCCCTTCAGCAGGTGCTCAATCACCAGTACAAACCATGACCTAGTAGTTCCCTTACAGCTGGTTTGTTGTTCTATAAAATAAGTGGTGGTTCTTAATAAACATTAGTCTGATAGGAGAATAGAGAGCAACATAGTAAAAATACAGAATAGGATGTTTTTCTTGATGAGATGTGAGGATTTCTTTGTATGGTTGAAAGAGTCGAAACTCTTTAACTGTACTTGCTACTACTAGTAGAGTTAAACAAAAAGAGAGATGGAAGAAAGCCACCGGGGTTTAGGCTCTGTTGAGTCCTGTCCGTAGGCTCCCCAGGCAGGTGGTTGAGTCACCAGCCCTGGATGTGTTTAAAAACCGTTTGGGTGTGGTGCTCAGGGACATGATTTAGTGGAGAGTTGTTAGGGTAGTATGGTTAGGTTGTGGTTGGACTCGATGATCTTTAAGGTTTTTTCCAACCTGAGCGATTCTATGATTCTACGACTGAAACATGTCATCGTGTCTTGTTTCTCTTGATTATTTGAAAAAATGTATATATAAAATTATACGCAGTTTAACTTTGACATCAGCGTTTTCAAACTTGTTGCATCTCAATATTGTGTCTTTAGTGTTTCCCTATTAAATGCTAGACTGCCTTAGAAATTTTTTTTGAAACCTTTTAAAATCCCAAAATTGTATTTGTCACAAGAATGTCATGAAGTGCATTGAGATGGAGCTGTTAAATTAGAAGGTGGATCCTTTGCTGGATAGTTCCTGCTCTTAGGAAAGTCCTCTGCGTCTCAGTTTTATCATATCCTCAGTTTATATTCATGGTATGTTTTTAGCTGTGCTAGCTGTCTGAGCGAGTAAAATAACGTATTCATAAAGAAGAAAGGCAGAACAGGGTGGTCTTCTTGAAACTAGAAGAAATCTATTTTTCTGGAAGAAAACAACTCATTTTGTATGATTCACAAGGCTGACTTCACAAATATCAGAAGCAAAGTAGAATAATAAAAGTAGAAATAAAAGTTATGCAGAACGAGTAAAAACTTAATGTAGATTAAATTGAAGTAAAAGACTATTTCATATTACTGAAATTTTCCTAACCTTACACATTGTTACAGTAGCATCCAGCGGCACTTGAAGCCGGATAGTGAGGATGCTCCAGCTGCTGGGAGCTTTACTCACTGATGAGCTCATGGGCTATGAGCAGACCGTGTTAAACTTCCCACCGTCAGATTGACTTGGGCTCTGCGTTGCAGACTGTGGAGGTAGAGAATGTAGAGAGAGATGCTCCATTGGCAAAAATGAATAATGAATATTTTAAGTCCAGAAAGTTCGGTTGTGGTTCTGAAGAACTTCTGCAGTGCTTTTGTTTTTGTGGCGTTGTCGCAGTTGTAATGGGTGGGTGGTGAGGCACTGCCACAGGCTGCCCATAGAAGCTGAGGATGGATGCCCCGTTCCTGGAGCCGTTCAAGGCCAGGCTGGATGAGGCCCTGGGCGGTCTGATCTGGTGGGTGGCAGCCCTGCCCGTGGCAGAGTTGGAACTGGAGAGCGGGCTTAGGCTTTGCGTAGGCATCTGAGAGTTGTGATGCTCCGTCTTTCCCCATGTATGAATTTAATCAGTTTTGCTTGAGCCTGTATCGATGTCTGGTATCAACAGTATCCTGTGGCAAGGAGTACCAGAGTTTTAAGTTTTTACTAAGTACAATAGTACTTCTGGTTCACATTTGTCCTCTGCCATCCTAACTTGATATAGACCTTTTTTCACTTAGTTTCGGCAGACAGTAGCCTGTGACCTTGGACTGCTTTCTTGTCATTGTTCTGAATGTTGAAAACATCTTACTCTGTTGAATCATCCTAATTTTTAGTTAGTTGTTCAAGGGAACTATGTGCTTCAGTATTATAGTTAGCTTTTGTTTCCTCAGCCTAGCAACAGTAAAACAGATTTGTTAATGGAGTACAAGAATGTCTTATCTTGTATTGTTAATTTCATTTGGTATCTGCTTGTATCGTGTACTTTGCCCTTTGAAAGCTGATGTTGTAGGCTTTTTTGTTTGCGGCTGCAAGATTTTGTCAAATTGATTATGGAGGCATAAAGAGGAGTGGGATGACTCAGAAGTAGGTATTTAACAAGTGCTTCCCATCAGAAGGCTAAGAATTAGAGGAAAATGGGAGAGAGAAAACAGGTGTAAGCTTATGATCACATAAGTAGTTTTTATAAAACTTGAGCTTTCTGCTTATTTTCCTGAGTAACACTTGCTGGGACGTGTCTTCTGTTCGCTCCTTTTCTCTGTAAACACTGCTGCTGTTTCCAGTAGTAGTTGTTCCTTTTTTGTTTTTTCAGCCTGGTTAAAGGAGAAAAAAATCAGACTGTTGATCTAAGTTGTATACAAGAATAATGGGGGATGCGGAAGGGAGACGAAATCTCTGACCACTTCTGAAATACCTGCTAAAATTAAGTTGGTTTTAAGCTCCAGTTTGAAAAGAACGCGGAGCTTATTTCATAATTACAGCAACTGGTGGGATCAAAATAGGGAGAACTGTTTTTTGTTCTTATACGTCATGGGGTAAATGCAGAGAGAGTAGCAGCCTTCTCTGTGTCTTTTGGCTTTAATATGTATGGTGAAGAGGAGAGTTATTGTAAGAAATCTGGTTCTCTGTCTTTTCTTTTACTTCAGTGTCTTAAAAAAGTCTCTTTATGTTTCAGCCTCAAGATGGCTTTTCTCCTCATATGAAACACTATATTAACTGACTAAAATTTCTGTCGTGGTCAGCAGTGTATGAGAGTATCTTCTCAATATGGTAGATGGTGTTATTCAGCGAGTCTTTCATAATGGGCTCTTTCAGGATGAACGGCAAAATAGAAAGTAACGTGGAGTGAGTCATCTTTTTTATTTCTCATCTCTCTGTGAATTCTACATTGAAAGTTCAGAGTATGTCAGCATGACAGGTCTCTGAACTCCAGAAATCTGATGGTCGATTGGTGACACGCTAACTAGGAAAGAAATCTGTGGTAAAATTCCTCTTTCCTGTTCATTTTGAGACTATGAAGATGGAAGTTTTAAGTTACATTTAAGAACAGTCCAAATGAAATACCAGCTTGTACTGTGTAGTATTTCTTCAAAGTGTATATTGTAACTGATTTATATAGAGAAGGTGGTTTCAGCTGCTAAAGTAGAAACAAAAGAGATGTTCAATGGGTATAAATGTTGAAATGTTCTACTAGTGAAGAACTGCAGCAGAATCTATCTCTTGCTTTAATTCAAGGAGTAAAATTTGAGGGGACAAAAATTTCATATAAAGTAGTGCCTACGCTGTCACAGCCTAGAAATGAATGTTTTCATTTTCCTCTCTGAGGCTTTCCAGTAACTTTGTTCTCAGTGATGAGAGGCAGACCTTTTTGCAATAGGTCATTCCCCCCTCTGCCCAAAGTCTGAAACCTGTTTGGAGCTGTCCGTGATGCGCTGTTGCAGGAGACTTGCATTAAGAAGCAGATTCATAGTGAGAAAGGAAACAGCATGATCTCACGCACCTGCAAAATCTGTTTTACTTCCCAGGATGAAGTAGAGCTGCAGCAAGATGAAGAGAATCTACCCTATGAAGAAGAGATTTACAAAGATTCCAGTACCTTCCTTAAGGTGAGCAGTTTTGTGATGAGAAGAATGGTTACAGGTATATTGTTGTGTTAAATTGTTCATGCCATTGATTGTATTTGAAACACAGCCTTAAAGGCTGAATGAAGGAGTTAACTGAAGTTCACAGGTACGAAAGTTTCCTTGTGAAACACACAAGTGTAACAGTGAGCAGTAGCAATGCTGAGTCTAATTGGAGATGAGAGACAGAATGACAGCGTTGACTAGTTTAGCTAGTAAAGGCATGTTGGAAAAAAAATCGGCTATTTTCTCCTTTTTCAGACTAACACATTGCAGCATGTGTTCAGTTCTCTCTCCTTACAGCTCACTGAACTCCCTCTGTTCTTTAGGGTACTCAGAGCTTAAATCCACACAATGATTACTGCCAGCATTTTGTGGATACAGGACACAGACCCCAGAACTTCATCAGAGATGTTGGTATGTCACAGTTATTGATTGATGCTATGGTACCTCTTTTTATTCACTGTCACTCCTTTTTCTTCCCATTTGTGATTTCTTACAGTTACTGGGTAATGTAGACGTACCATAGTTTTGTCCCTCTATGTGCATACGTATCAATGTATAAATTCATACAAATGACTTCTTTATCGTAATCTGGGAAATGAGCATTACCAAGGGGCTATCTTGGATTTTCTTTGAAAGTATTTAACCAGGAACAGTTTTTCAAAACGAAGCTCTTGCTATTCTATAAGGCAGACAAGTTTAATGGGCAGACTTTGAAACTTTTGGAAATGCAAATAACTCCTGTAGTTCAGCTGTTCCTGGGCTGTGTTACCTCCAAGAATTCGTGTAGCGTGTGGAGTACAGATTACACTGAATTATTTAATGCATTAAGCAAGATGGATAATATTTGTTTACTAAAGTATTAACTTCTGACAGCTCATTAGAAGGCCCATTGTGTCTAGTGTCTAGAGGATGTCATTTATTAAGTTTACATTCATCTGGCCCTTGATGAACTTTGAGCAAAACAGGACACCTCTGTGTCTGCAGTTGTCTGAAACATTTCATTCGGCCCATATTTTACCATATTGGTGATGGTTGGGTTAGGAACAGCATGTTGATAGGTGCCAGCCCAAAGAGGTTTTCTTTGCCTGTTGAGGCCATGGTAGTTTCTCTGTACATAGTGAACGCTTCCGTAAAATACATCTGCTGCATCTGGATGTTTAATATTAAACTGGCTCTTTTGACTCAGTTATGTCTTTATTTAAAAAGCATCTGGGCAACTGTTACACACTTGAAATAGTTGTATGTTGTTTTTGGAAATCAGTAGGTAGAGAGTACATACCAGCTGATGTTATTTACTTGGACTTTTTATCTGTTGGTTAGCTGATGGTGACCAGCTTCCATTTCTGCTGGTCGGGAGTATTTGATTTCCACTGGCTGGAAGCTGTGCAGCAGTGGATATCAGATGTGTTTTTAAGATGTTAGATATTTGAGAAAAAGGATGAAAATAATTTGGTTTCTTATGTACAAGTAATGAAATGGCAACGTGGCATACTAAGAACTTTTCATTTACCAGTGCGATGTGAGATGTGGGAGTTCAGAAGTTTGAAGGAGAGGAGGAGGAAACCTTTTGTTTTTCTCTCCCCATTTGAAGTTGTAAATAGGAATGATCATATAAGCAAGTTGAACTGATGTGTCTTGGGGACTGGGATATTTACATTTTCAGCTTATGCTGAGGCTGTTGTTCACAATAACAAGTATACTGGTTTGGGTAATATTTTTGGAAAGGAAACGTAGTGTACTGAAATTGTTTTACTTGTGGGTTTTTGGGTTTTTTTTAATATTTTTTAAATATTACTGCAGAAAACCTCATTAGGGTTTTCCCCTGTGCATTCTGTACCTATAAAAGGTTTGAAAATTAGCAATCATAGAGCTAAGTGTAGGAATCTAGTAAATAAGTCTAGGAGTCCAATAAATAAATATACATAGGTTCAAATCTCTATGGCTTACAGGAATTACCAAATCTTTGTATAAGTGTTGCCTGAGGGAACCAGCTACAATCCAATTGCCACTGTAGAAATAGTCTTCAAAGATCAAGACTAGTAGGAAATCATAGAATCACGAGTGTTAATTGTTTCTGAGTATAAACGTTTGGATGGACAGAATGAGCAAACAACTTTCTCTCATCATTCTTCCTCTAGTGGTTTAAATGAGAGGTTGTTTTCTTCTGATAAAAGGTGTTTTGAACTCTTGATCGCTCCAGAGAAGGTTAGAACATTGACACTGAATTCAATATCATCCAGCAACATTAATGTTAATTAACTGGGCAAAGGCAGGAGGCTTCTGTAAAGTTCTGCATAGAAAACTGCTTGAAGGGTTTGGTTTGTTCTAACAAAAATAAAATGAGGCTAAGTATTAACGTGTTAACTTCATGTTTTCTTCTTCTTAGGCTTAGCAGATAGGTTTGAAGAATATCCAAAACTTAGAGAGCTCATCAGATTGAAGGATGAGCTGATATCTAAATCTAACACTCCTCCCATGTAAGTGTTTGTGTGGAAAACACCCTTTCTTCTCCAGACTGGTTTGAAGTTAGCTGTCTGCTTTGCCAATCTCTATCTTTAGTACCTGTTCATAACTTACATTTTCTATTTCTGTTTGTATATACAAACTAATCAGTGGAAACTTCAGAAGACTAAAATCAGCTTGTTTTCGTTATTTTAATCTAGATGTTTAATGAAGTATGTAGAAGAGACTTTCTAGTGTGTAATTATAGTATGAAGCTTTGTTTTTTTAAGACTGAGCTGCCAACTGGTTGGGTGGCATTCATTTATTGGGAATGAAAAGATACATACCGTGTGATCACGGATCTCTTCATCGTGTAGTTTGCAGTAACAGCACAACCTTTACAAAAATTGGCCTCAATAGAACCTTAGTTGTTCTTTTAAGCGTTTCTGTATAATATTCAGCTGTCATCTCAGTGTCCCTCAATCAGATGTTCCCATATAGTTTAAGATAAAAAATGCTTAGGTTGACAGGAGGTAATTCAGAACTAATAGGACAAATTACCTCTCAGTTTTTGCTGAATGTTAGACTCAGTGTAAGCATGCAGCATGTTACTCCCAGGAGCCTGAACTTCATGCTTTTAATATACCGCAGTCCTAATCAGCACCCAGAAGAGCAGTATTAGCAATAAGTCCCATGAAAAACCTCAAAGAAATCATCTGAATGACTGATACACAAACTGCAGAGCACAACTTGCTATTTGGAAGTTTGTGGGGGTTGGGTTGGGTTTGTTTTGTTTTGTTTTTTTTTGTTTTTTGCATTCTTAACCTTAAAGCGCAAAAGGGAATAATGAATAATCAAATGCTGCCTTCTGGTAGCTCCAAATAAAGTCATGAAATAACAATCTCATCCAGATCTCTTCTGGGGAAGAAGGGTGGTGGTAGCCTGCTAATCGCATTCTGTAGATCTAAAGGTACTGGGGAAAAGATAGCGATACAGCAGTGATGGGTGGGTGCGTGTGGATGGCAGGTGTAGCGGTGGGATTGATAAAATACATTATGTTAGGGAGCTGTGCTTTTGAGAGTAATGCATTTCTGCTGAGTGAAAAGGAACCGCGTTTCCAGTATTCAGAATCTTCTGAACATAACATAAAGTAAATGACAGTTCTAAAAAGAGGCCGTTTGTGTGAAGTGAAGTAACGTGGAAGTCTGTTGCTCTGTCACTGAGTGCTGGCTTCTTAAATGTTAATGTTTTCTCCTGCGTAGTCCATGGTTGTACAGAACGATCAGTGATTCTGTACTAGATATTGCTGTACAGTCTGTCTGGGCATGTGTTTCTTGCTTGCTAAAGGAGAGTCCTTGACTGTTTATTGAGAGAGAGGGCTATTTTTAAAAAAAAACCTAATGCAGCAGCATCCACTGTGGGTTAAGCAAGAATGTGTTACGTACCTTCCTTGGCTGTAGTGCATTTAAGCTTTGTGAACTAAATAAGAGACCCCCTCCTTCCCCCTTACCTTGCTACACAGAAATGCTGTGTGAGGTATAATTGTCAGAGCATTGTTATGACTTCTTCAAGCGCTTTGTCAACTTTTGTTTGAATAGGTACTTGCAAGCAGACTTGGAAGCTTTTGATATTAGGGAACTGAAATCCAAATTTGATGTGATTCTCCTGGAGCCACCACTAGAAGAATACTATAGAGAGACTGGCATTACTGCAAATGAGAAGTGCTGGACCTGGGATGATGTAAGTATTGCAATAAGAAGGATTCTATACATCTACCTAAGGAAATAGTTGGAGGAACGTAATTTGTAGCAGAAAGTGTTAGAGGTGTTTAAATTAAAATTCAAAACAAAATGGCAAGATTCTTATGAAAACTTAAGGTTTTTCTCATACGCGTGCCTACAGTATTTGTGTTAACAGACTTCTTTTTTCCCCTCAAGGAAATTTATGAGTGAGAAGTACCGTTTTGTTCTCGCTGAGCCTGATTGAAAACTTAAATGTAAAAACAGATTTTCTCTCCACTTCCAAATTCTGAGTTTTCTTTTTCTTTTTGATTTCTGTTAAAATTCTCAGTATCCAGTGTAAATATTCTCTTTTTTCTTGAAATTCTTGAAGAGCCTTCTAAAGTATGCTTTTTTATGCACTGGTTTTTAGTCAAAAGAGTAGGTGAGTATATGTCGCTGATGTACCTCCTTTCTCCAAAATACTGATCAGGTATGAAACTTTAACAATCCAGTTGTAATCTTGAGAGGCCTGAAAAGAAGATCAGTCTTACCTTTGAAGTTTGTTTCATGTATTTATATATTCCTTTACAACTTATTCACCTAAAAGGCTTTCTGAAGCCATGTTAATAATTCCCATCCCCTTTTTGGGAGTAAGGGGAAATATCAATGTGTAAGATGTCTCTTTGTTTTATTGTGCTCCAGGGAACTGAGTTCCAGAAAAGGTTTTAAGTTCTTCCTATAGTAATGGGTATAGATGTAAAGAAGAAAATGCTAAAGACTTGCTGACAAGTAACTGTTCCGTATTGAAAAGGAAGCAATAAATTCAGCTCTAGAAAAGCAAGGTGAGGCCTAGAGGCACTGAAGTGCTTGATGTCATCGAGCACAACAATTGGATGACACAAAGCATGTTGACAATCTTGAGTATTCCTTCACTTGGATATTGAATACAAAGTCTTACTGTATGAATTCTGAATACTGATAAGCTGGTCCTAGTCTAATTTGATGGTAACACAAGCAGAGCAGTGAATTGAAGAAGTTGAAGCTGAAATTTTCTGTGTTCAGTTTGGAGGAGGAGGTGCTGGGGGAACGACTTCCCTTTAAGAATAGATTTAGTTCGTGCCGTAGGCTGAAACTTCACAAGTGAATCAGTCAAACTAAAGGTTCATATGAACAGTATAAAATTCAGTCCACCTTTAAGGAATGAATTTGAAAACAAGGGCATTAATGGCTGTGATAATAGATAAGGTAACTTGCTTGTTAAGGAATAGGTGGTTTCTCTGTTAGCCATCCTGTTATTTCACACGAAACTGGTGCCTGACAGTGTTGAAGGAAAAAATATTCTGTCCTAACAAAAAAAAACTGGAAGTTTTGGAGTAAGGAGTCGTCCTCTTAGTCAGGAATTATATCCCTTTAAAATGCTTTATACATCTTATGTATCTTCCCTGTGGCACTGAATGAAGCTTGATTTGACATGTTAGCAAGTTGCAGATGAATCTCTTTAATTTGTAATGAGTCGCATACGCTTTCCATCTGAAGTTACTTCATTCTGAATGTTTCTTATCTGTCATTGCTGAGCCGCTGTCCTGGTAATTTTTATTTTTTTTCCCTGAAAGTGAAAATGGGTAGCATGTCTCTTCTATACGGCAATAGGAATTAGGCTGTGGGTTGTGTTTGTTTTTGTTTTAATGTGTCTTCACAAGCTTCCCAGGAATGACTCCAGGGCTGAAAAGAATGAGACCAGTGTTGCTCTGTTACTAAATCTTTTTGCTACCAGAGGAATGAGGCAGTGGTTTGGGGAAAACAGACAAACAAACATGTAGAATACGTTATTCTTTTAAGTCTAATGTTTTCTATATAGATAGAACTTATGCTGAAAAGAATGATTAGTCTGGTCATCAATTACACTGGAAGTGTGCACTTGTGTAGATTACCTTCTCAGTACCTCACGTGCTTTCTGGAAAACAATTTTAAGAAGATAGCCAAAATATAATGCTGTCTAGACTACCATCTTTTATTAAAGTGCTTCTTGATGGTTTTCTGTGTTAATGTTCTATACATGTTCAGTATTTTTCCTCGTAACTGTGATTAAATCACAGAAAGTAAGAAATATTTAATTCATAAATGCTTTTTTTTAGATCATGAAACTAGAAATTGAAGAAATTGCTGCCCCGAGGTCATTTGTTTTCCTGTGGTGTGGTTCAGGAGAGGGTCTGGATCTTGGCCGAGTGGTAAGGCAGTGTTTTAATTCAATTTATCAGGGACATTTAAGAGTTTATTTTTGTCACTGACTTTCTCTTTGTAGAATTCTCAGCTGTAAATGCTCAGAGATGTTTTGTTACTGTACAGCGTATAATTTTAAGTGGAGTAAATAAATTTAAGTAGGTGTGGCATTAACCATTTAGATACTAATATTTTCCAGATGAGCTGCTGTGACTATGTGAGGAAGCATTATTCTTTCATGATTTGAAAGCTGTACTACTGTTTTGTTCTAGATCCATGCAAGTTACCATAGGAGCAGGGTGCCATGTTTAATGCATTTAAATCATTGTTTGTTTGTTAAAAACAAATCATAACAGTTTTCTGCCAGAAACACTAGTAGAAAGGTGCTACTATTTCATAAAGTAGGATAAAATATTGTGTGTAGCACTGTTTCTTTTCAGACATAAGTAGATTTAATAAGTTTTAGCTCTATGAAGGTCTAGTACCCTAGAATCACAGAATCACAGAATCGTAGGGGTTGGAAGGGACCTCCCAGAGATCATTGAGTCCAACCCCCCTGCCAAAGCAGGTTCCCTACACCAGGTCGCACAGGTGGGCGTCCAGGCGTGTCTGGAATATCTCCAGAGAAGGAGACTCCACAGCCTCCCTGGGCAGCCTGTTCCAGTGCTCCGTCACCCTCACCGTAAAGAAGTTCTTGCGCACATTGGTGCGGAACTTCCTATGCTCCAGTTTCTGGCCGTTTCCCCTTGTCCTGTCTCCACACACTGCTGAAGAAGATCATGGAGTTTTAGACTAATCTTTGTGCTTGTGTGGAGCTGGTGGAATACGAGTTTCCAATAGGCTCTTATGCTGAAATATTATTTTCTTAGTCTGAGCAGTGCTTTCTGTTAAAACAGTCATTTGATATTTGTCAAAAGACAGCAAAGCAAGGTTACTGATCTGTTTGCTTTGTTGTCTTATTTTGTCATTTTGAGGTTGATTAAATTAGCTTTTTTGGACAGATTGATTTTGGTCACACACATTCATAGCAGCCAGACAGTTCTTAACCACAGCAACAGCCAAATGAGCTTGAGTCCTTAATGTTCAATTTCCTTCTTTTCCATGATTGTGCTAGCAGGAGTTAAGGGCTAAAAAGGCATATAAGGTTTGTTTGTTTGTTTGTTTTTAAATATAAGGAAAATCACAAAGTGATTTTTATCTTCTATACAGAATTTCACTTTGATGTGAATCTTTACCTGAGTGCAGGTTCCAGTGAAGGCAGGGCCAGGCTGTTCTTCAGACTGGTTCTGATTAGATTTTTATGTGTCACAAGGTGAAAACAAAACAAAAGTGATATATAGACAAGTCAGTGTGCATGTAAAACTTTTGTTTTGACAACTTGACAAAATACAGTACGGTCATGCTAGGAAACTATTTATTTCATCTGTAACAAATTTCCAGGTACATTTTACAAAAAATCAAGTACCTATATTCATTGTCAGGTTAGGTTACTTTAGTTTTTGAGGTTGTATGAACTTCTTTATGTCTGTTACATTTAGTGTCTACGCAAATGGGGTTACAGAAGGTGTGAAGATATTTGTTGGATTAAAACAAATAAGAACAATCCTGGAAAGACCAAGACTCTGGACCCTAAGGCTGTTTTCCAAAGAACCAAGGTAAAGGTTTGGCTCAATTTCTGCTCTGTTCCTGTCCTGGCTCTTGATGCTAACCCAAGACCTGGTGCCTTCACGGCAGTTGGTGAGCCAGTTTCAGGAAGGTAGACACCAGGACATCAGTTCCTTTTCACAAAGTGCATTATATGGAAATAAATACATTCTTAGGATGCATGGTGAACTTTTGTCCCCTTCTTGACTTCACCCAGTGTAGAGGTATCATCTGCATTTAATACCGCTTGGCAAATTTATGTTACAGTATTCTAAAAGTCATATGCTTAAACCTTGTTGAAGTATTGAAGACTGCTGAAGATGGTTCATAGATAGATGGAGCAGGAATGAGATCTTGAGAGTGAAAATGGAAAACGCTGCAGTATGTTGTTCTGTCTTCTGAGTGGTTCCAGTCATGGGCAAATAACAAAGAAGCATCTAGTCTATTAGTAATGCCTCTTGTATAATGCGCAGACTTCTTTCCAAATTAGACTGGTGAAGTTGTTGCTGAAGGAATGTCTTTTGATTGAAACTAAACTTGGCAGTAGAATTTGACTGAATTTAGAGTCAAAATATATATTTAAAACTATGAATTATAAATTGAGGTAGTCAGGAAAAATAATTCTGGAAGATCAACTGATGGTTCTGAACGCATATGTAAATGCCCTGAGCTTGGATCAGATTAGTTAGCATCTCCTGGCTTCTGACAGTGACCGTCCCACACTAGTGACAGAGATAGTCAGCTTGGTTTCAACTAAGCAGTTTCATAGGTGCGTGCTTTAGAGTTTCTGTACTGGGACAGATGCAGAGGGGGGGAAAAAAAAAAAGTAAAGTATGCTGATTTAAGAGACTGGAATGTATCTTATTCAAGACCTTAGAAAAAAGCTAATAAGATTAGTAAGTAATTGTTTTGTGTATGTCTGGATGCAACTTTGGCAGCTTTACTGAAGGTAAAGAGTTGACTGATAAAGTGTCATTAACCTCAGGGCTCATTCTATGCTCATTAATCATTCATTAGTGTTAAACAGCCTCAGCTCTCAGATTTGCAAGTTTTTAGGAGTATAAACTTCCCTTTAAGATATCTTCGGTTTCTCTTTGACTTGCATTTACATTAATCTAAAGCCTGTTTGGAAGTAGGATGTATTAGCTATAAATAAGTGTAAGTACTGCATGTTTATTGTGTATAGTATTGCAAATATGTGCAGCTCGCCCATGAGGGAGAGGCTAAAACTGATAGAGGAGGACTTGGAGGCACTCCATTTGTTAACAGAGGAGAACAGGTTCTGTCGTTAGGGTTTTTCTGTTTATTGAACAAAGGTTGGGCTGAGGTCACTATGTAATAAACATAAAAATTGAGCTAATTTGTTTTGGCTAAATAAATAGCTCTGTTGTGCAGGATGGATTTCTGGCAGTTACAATATCAAATCCTATCCGTTTGGGTTTAGGTTGGGGATCTCTCTAGGTAGGGGTTTTATGCCGTGTCACCTTTTTAGAATCTAAGGTACTAATGAGTAACATTTCATGTGTTAAAAAATAAGACTTTGGATAGTTCTAAAGGCTAGATCTATGAGGCTCTGCTTAATGGTATCATATCCTGCCTTTCTATTTAGTCACATTCAAAGTCCAAAAACCACGTAGTGTCCACACAGTTGATCAGCTGCATGTGTTTGATGGGTCACCTGTTCTTTCTTTCATATGCATTTACTAACTCTTAAAAACCCTTGCCAAAAGTCTGGAAATGATCACACGTTGTTGTCTGCAACTTTTTTTATGGTCATACGGTGACACTTAGTAAATCAGTGTTTTACGATATCAGGGGAAAATAGTTCATTTGAGCTTAGTACTCCTATAAACAGAACCTGGAAATCAACACGTAGAGCCTGCATTTTTGTCCCGTACCAGTTGAGGTGATTTCTTTCTTATTCATAAATCTACGAACTAGTCAGTTCCATAGATTTATAACGTTCTAGAAGAAAGGAAAGCAGTGCTTGTTAACACTTAGCAAACATTTTTTTAATGCTGACAGAATTTATTGAGACTGTTTAGATGGCTTGATAGTGGTTTTACTTTTTTTGATGCAGTATCTTCTTGATAGGAATCACAGAATTGCAGGGGCTGGAAGGGATCTCTATAGATCATCGAGTCCAACCCCCCTGCATAGCAAGCCCCCTACAGCACGTTACACAGGTGGGCGTCCAGGTGGGTCTTGAACATCTCCTGAGAAGGAGACTGCAACCTCCCTGGGCAGCCTGTTCCAGTGCTCCGTCAGTTTGTGGCCATTTCCCCTTGTCCTATCCCTGCGCAGCACTGAAAAGAGTCTGGGCTCGTCCCTTTGCCTCCCACACCTTAGGTATTTATAGACATTGATCAGATCCCCTCTGAGTCTTCTCTCAAGGCTGAACAGACCCAGTTTGCTCAGCCTTTCCTCGTAGGAGAGATGCTCCAGGCCCCTTTATCATCTTTGTGGCCCTTTCCTGGACTCCTTCTAGGAGATCCCTGTCTTTTGTGTACTGGGGAGCCCAGAACTGGACACAGTACTCCAGGTGAGGCCTGACCAGGGCAGAGTAGAGGGGGAGGATCACCTCCCTTAATCTAGAGCATGAAAACAACTTTTTAAACTTACAGTATGAAAAAAATCAGATCTGACTTTCACTGTTATGACTGGGAACTTTGAAAACTATTTGTATGAATAAAGTTGGGATCAGAACGCTGATGAAATAAACTGTTCCCTCACTCTTACCTTTACCATATGTACTTTCTTGTGATGACTTCTCAGCATTTCTAGCTTAAAGCTCCAATTTTGCTGTTATTGAAGAGATCCAAATATTTTACTTCAACTTCTGTTTGAGTTCTAGCACTTCGTAGTGTAGTTCACCAAGCCAGGTAACTTGAACTACACTCTGCTTTGTTTTCAAAAGGCTCTACTGGTAGTTTCAGCTTGTTCTGTTTTTCTAATTCATGCTTCAGGATGTTCTCTGTTTAAAAATAGGATCTACTCTGTCTAGAATTTCCTTTCCTCAAACAACAGGTGTGTGTGCAGCATGTGACAGGTGCTCTTCCTTCCTGTGTGTGTAGGAGCACTGCCTCATGGGCATTAAAGGAACCGTGCGTCGCAGTACAGATGGTGACTTCATCCATGCTAATGTTGACATTGACCTCATTATCACAGAAGAGCCTGAAATTGGCAATATTGAAAAACCTGTAGAGATTTTCCACATCATTGAGCATTTCTGCCTTGGACGACGGCGTCTTCATCTTTTTGGAAGGGACAGTACAATTCGACCAGGTACCTGTGATGTTTGTCAAATAGTTAAATTTTAGTTTCCTTTAATAACCCTCTTCAGTATCTGGGACCACTTGATGAGGTCTGATGGAAGGTGAGGAAATAATATTTAGACTTAGCGCATGTTTTTTTCTGTGAGGTTTTGCAGTAGCTGCAACTTCAGACAGCGCACTGTAAAGCAGATTTCACTAAGCTTTTTGAACAAGGAGTCGCGTGGGCCAGAGCATTGGTCTTGGTTGCTTCTCTGCAGTGAGCGTCTACTAGGGAGTGAGAGAATTCACCGTCCCTGGCTGGAGAAACTTTCCAGGCTTCCCTGCCCTTCCATTCCCAGACAACTAACCAGCCTAGTGTTCAGCAGCAGCAGGGAGGACTGTGGCATCGCTTGACAATTCTCCCAGCGCTGGTAGTACTTCAGTAGTATCAAGTATTTCGATAGTACCGAGTGACTTCTGATTTAGTTAATGTTCTGTCCCTCACGATCAGATAGCAGAAAATTTTGCTAGACCTGTAGATCTCACGCGCATGCTTTCATACAGAACCGTACCAAGCAATATTACAGTTACGGTTCCAATTTCTGCTACTACTGTTGCATATAGGAACAAATCCAAGTCACAGATCAAGGTTACCGCTGCTTTCTGTTTTCTTTTATAAATGTTCTTAGAAGAAAACACTTGATAGAACAACAGTGATGTTACGGATAGTGTGGTCATGCTTTACGCAGACAGGTTCTGTGTTGGTCTCTCAACATTTATGGTACAGCATGCCCCTTCAGAAATAAAGGGGAAGGAGGCACGGAGAGGTGAAAGTGCTGTGGTTGCCCTTGGTTTAAATTCTTCTCGCAGTTTTGTATGGCAGTGTTTCCCACTAATTAGAGATTAATATTTTGGATGGCAGAGGAGAAATGGATACGAGTCCAACCGTGGCCTGTTTGCTGATTGTGAATGCTAATAATACATATGATAAAAAAAATTTTGCTTTTTTTTATGGCAGTTGGGAAAGGAGCTGTGTCAGTAGGCGAGCTGTAGGCAACGTCTTGCTTAAGATAATATCCAGGTGTTTTTCCACTTCTGCTGACAATACTGTAGAGAAGTGAGAGAGATGATCAGCCATTCTTTGATGAGCCTTTGCCCACAGCATTGCATTGGTGGAATTTCTTCTTTGATATGTGTTGGGTTTTTTGGGTTTTTTTTTTGAGGTTCTTTTTTTTTTAGTAGAAAAATATTGTTCAGGCATCACTTCAATGCTGTTGTAGATAAAGTCTGGTAAGTTACTGTCACACTGTGCCATGTTTGTCTAGTTGTCTTTTGCTTTGTAAAATGTAATGGTTATCTTGCTATGGGATTGCATACTCTGAATCTCTTACTCTTTGTTCAGGAAGCCGGCAGAGCACAGTGCTTTTACCAGTTAGCATTTTCAGTGTAGAATTACTCAGTTTTGAATTTGCCGATCCTCACAGGGCTTTGTGAACTATGAAAACCTGGACAAATAGACATGGGGTTGTTCTGGTGTTCTTTTGAATTCTTGTTTTCCCTGAGATACGTTGTGGAGATGACGGAGCCATGTTTTTCTTTGTTAATAAGATGAACTAAAAATTAAATTTCCAGTGACATTTTCAAGTGGCCCAACCCAATTTTAGTTCATATTGCAAAGAAATATGAATGTACTTGATTTAAATGCCTGCCTCCTAGGTTCAAGTGGTAAAGCTGAAGGGTTCGCCGACTGCTACGTTTGTACACAAACTGTGTACAACTGTACACACTGACTTACTCTAATCTGACTTAACTCTAAGCTCTATCTACATATCATGGGATTCAGCAGCAGCGTTGTTGTTTTGTCTTCAGATCCATGTTTACAGCGTGCTGTGCTCCTGCCTGCGCTGTCCTGATTGGTTTTTGGAGACAAGCACCTTTTGAAAGAGGCAGAAAAAGGAGAGGAGTGGGTTGTCTTCATCTTTAAACTAGATGAATTTATTGATCTGGCTTACAGCACAGTCCCAGAGGAGCTGGAAGATGTAGCATAGGAACAAGTGGGAAGGGGTGTTGCAAAACTATAACCTGCATGTTCCCCCCCCCC
>JACDJE010000286.1:760637-841158 GCA_016647715.1 Pavo muticus | reverse complement strand
TGAAATCAACTTTTATCAACTGTGGCTTTCCTAGAAATGATCTTTTTCATCCTGTCCTGTGTGTAGATAAGTATCTGTTCCCTTCACTTGAATGTTCACTTAACGGGTAAAAGGAAATTACAGCCTCGAAGCGTGAAATTTGTTATTGCTTTCTTTGACTCTGGTTTTGTTCCTTAGGATGGCTGACTGTAGGACCCACCCTCACAAACAGTAATTTCAATGCAGAAACGTACTCTTCGTATTTCACTGCTCCAAATTCCCACCTGACTGGCTGCACCGAAGAGATCGAGAGGCTTCGGCCCAAGTCACCACCACCCAAGTCGAAGTCTGACCGGGGAGGTGGTGCTCCAAGGGGAGGAGGAAGAGGTGGGACTTCAGCGGGCCGAGGAGAACGGGGCAGAGAGAGGAACAGAACTAATTTTCGGGGTGAGAGGGGTGGCTTCAGAGGGGGACGAGGCGGTACCCACAGGGGAGGCTTCCCCACACGCTGATGACTATTAGGAAATTGCTTCTTCCCCCAGTCCCTTGCCCCATCTCTGAATCTTCATAATATTTTTTTTGCTAAAATGAATTATTCTTGAGGCACGAGCTTCATGACTTTTAAAACTGTTTTTGGTGCAAGCATTTCTAAATAGTCTGCCTTCCAATGACTGGGCGGGCACATCACCTCGCTTGGCAGCAGCACCTGAGGGTGCTAAGCTGGGCCTCCTGACAGCTTCTGTTTGTCAAAGCAGAGCCATCTCTTCAAACCACAGATGGGACTGAAATGAAGATACTTGCTGTTCCTGTATTGCAAGTACTTGCAAGTTATGGGTTTTTTTAAACAGTAATTTTCTCCAAAACATGGATTCTTCTTCATTCTTTATAGTTCCAGGTTTGGACTGACTTGCATTAATATGGTGGAATAGGCATGAAATGCAGTTCTGAATTGCATGGCAGTGGCAGACTTACTCTCTTACTCACGGAAGAAAAACTGCTGTGTCTACATTGACACCTATTTTAACTTCTTTTAAACCAAGAAGCAAATTGAATAAATAGAGTTCTATTTTTTCTTATTTGGTTTAAGTTTCCCGAATTATTCTTGGGAAAAGGGAACAAGTTTTATTTTTGTTTTGTGAAGTGTATGCGCTCACTTTTCATGCCCGTAATGGAGAGAGTGGTGATTCTGTGCAGTCACATGTTGTGTATCATGGAAAGTATCAAGTTGTGTGTTTATATCCTGTCCAGAACTTCTGCGTAGGTCTGGATTGCTTCTTGAGTAAGGATTTTCACCCTACCTCTGTTAATAGTTGTCATCTTCAGTAGGGAAACCCAGTTTCATTGCAGAGCAATTGCACTGTATATAATAGAAAGACCTCATAAGAGGCCATATTGGAAATGTGAGGTGATGCTATGAGTGACAGCTTTCTGACAGTAATCACCTGAATGACGAAGTGTCAGCAGCCAAACCAAGTATTTTGTTTTGCCTGCTGACCTGACGTGCGTTGGAAGTAGACTGTTGGTGATCAGGTCCAGCGTATGAAAAGAAAGCGATTCACTTTGGTATGTACACTACTTGTTTTTAGCAAAACTGCAGCTCCCAACGTCCAGAACAATACTTGGCAGACAGAACAAACCTGGCTGTTGAAGTCTTACAATTCTTATGTATGGATTTTGGAAAATCGGATTTTAAGGCTCAAAATGTTTGTTTGTTGAAGTCTAACTTTAAAGTAACTGTTCTGTACAGTAGTGAATTATTAAACTTGTTTATCAAAGCTGATGTTGAAATATTCTTACTAATATTTTGAGTTTACTTTCTTAAGGTTTTGGAATAAGTAAGTTTTATTGTGGTTTCCTATCTACTGTTAGAAAAGAGGAGGCACTAAGCATTCATGAAATCTTAGTGTGAAGGTTTTGTAGCGTCTGGTCAACTTCACAGCTTCATGGTGTATTTATTAAGGGGCTGTTAAAGGATAAATGAAATTCACCTATTGTTTATGTTTTGTTTCTTGCTGTTAGACATGGAAAGCTGAAGAGTGGCTGGAACTGGGAGGAGGGGATGTGTTTTAACGGCAGTCTGCTGAATGCTACTTAGAGCAGCATTTGATAGATGTTATGCTGCAGTAAGAAAACATTCTCTTCTTGATTTTGCCCTAATGATGTCCTTACTGAAAACGTAAATACTGAGGACACTTAACCTTAAGAAGGTAGCCTGTGTACCAGTGGCACATCTTTTTTTCTTCCTTAGGTAGAATTCTAAGAGAGAAATGAGAGTTACCGTTTTCTTCTATGTCCACAGGTGGTCATTTGGTGCTTAGCTCTTACCTTAGAAGTGTGGGCTGTGCTGAAGATGAGGCTCAGAAAAACCGTAGCTGAGTTGTGTTTCTGTATTAGTTTGCAGAAGCCAGGATGTTGCTTGAGACTTGTGACGTGGTATGCGATGTGCAATACAGGAGTGTTAAATTTTATCTATCTGCCTGGACCAACTTCACAAAGGAATTGCAATGTACGTGTTGTTAACAAGCAACCCTCCTTACTTTTCTAATTGAGGTGACTGGCAAGGAAATGAATTTTTCTACGTGTCATCATTGAAGAAAAGCTGCTCGCTGGAGGTGTTCTGAAGGTGGCATTTCAACAATGATGGATTGCCTCTAAAGGTAACAAAGTAGCACATGGATGTAGCATACTTGGGATTGTGGGGATGATAGTTAGAAAATGCTGTATTGAGTAACTGCTGTTTTTTCCCCCCACTTAAAACAGTGAAAACACAGAGTTGCTTTTTTTTAATTGTTATTAATTTGGGCCACATCTGAAGTTGTGTCTAGAGATGAAAAGCTTTGAATTCCATTACCAGTTTTCAGTTATTTTCTCAGTCTTAACTCTTTACCAGAAGTAGGATAACACTCATAGTCAATGGACTGATGAATATTTT
This sequence comes from Pavo muticus, assembly GCA_016647715.1. Taxonomy (NCBI): domain Eukaryota; kingdom Metazoa; phylum Chordata; class Aves; order Galliformes; family Phasianidae; genus Pavo; species Pavo muticus. Next base: position 838,247 of record JACDJE010000286.1, on the reverse strand, counting down.
ATTTGCTGCAGTCGCCTTAATTTCAGTACATTATCCGTGAAGATAAAAAGCCTAACAAATTTCTTCCTTTCCAGTTGTAATAAAAACATAAAGCCTCCAGTCTGATTTGGGACGCCTGTCTTGATGCTGTCATGTCTTTCCATTTTGGAAGAGGCTTATAGGACTTGGAATATGTTATATACCCACTGTATAAATTAGGTGAAGGATTTGACAATTACATTGACAAGATACTTGAAATGTCTTAGCATTTAGCTTCAAAGGGATTTTAGAATACCAGTCAGCTGCAAACGACTGTGTGCAAATCCAGCCATCAACCCGAGGATTCCTTCCACTCTCTGATATGCTCAGTTAAGATACATCGGTTGAAATGCAAGAGGTCTGTGTAGGTTAGTAGGCAGTGCTTTCAGCATTTTGTACGGTTTTTCCCTAGGCAGTATCATGAACGCGGGCTCGTTGTTCACGGGTACTTCAGTCAGTGGAATTTAGGTTGCAAACAGTTTTGATCAGAAAATGGTAGTTAAATGGCATCAAGTCAAGGAATTAATTTTAGAGTACTCTGATTTTCTGAAATCCTTAGTGGTGGATAGAAGTATCCAGAATGTGTTCTAGAGAAGGATGAAGCTCACCGAAACCTTGAAAACACACATTTGTTTCTTGAACGTGGCTTTTTAAGGACATACTGAATAACTGAAAGTGACAGGTAATGAGACCCCCATTTCTGTATACGTTCTTCTTCCCAAAGGGTAATGTTGTTGGCAGCTTTATTACTGTAGTGGGAATCGACTAATACAATGGGGTGAAGGTCAACCTAATAAGGGGAGGAAAGCTTACTAACCTGTATGTAATCAGGTCATTTCCATAGGTGAAAAAGCAAGATAAGTTGGTGGAAAAACATTAAATAATTTTGAGTGTGATTACTGTAGCTATTAAAGAAAGAGAGGGAAAAACAAGTCCTAGCTACAATTAACTAGAGTTGTTGAGTATTATAATCACTTACACCAGAGAGGAGAATTGCACTTCTTCAGTGTCTGTGTAATAACTTTCATGGTCACTGCAGGAGCTGCTGTACGTCACTTGAAGATGTATCCTGGGGGTAGGTCAGTCACTGTGACACCTTAGCATAGGTCAAATCAACTGTATGTGAAAGGCTGGTGCTCTCTGATGAATGGGATATGCAGGTACCTTCATCTTGCTAAAACTTGTTCTGGATAGCAGCACTGTACATGAACTCCTGCTCTCTGTGCAGGCTTTACCAGTACACGGGTAAGTGATGTGGATGTGTTCCAATGCGGCATAAAACTCATTTTGCTTTATAAAGTTCTTTGAGCATTTTTTTGTGTGGAATTTCATGTAGCATGTTGACTATTGCCTGGAAAGCAGTAGCAGTGGCAGTACAGAATGGGTATGTGGGTGCAAGTCACAGTGCTGCTGTCTCACTAGATTTTCCTACTTGATCTGTGTTGAACAGATGAAGTAAAACTGCACACTAATCGTGAAGGAACTCTGCTTTTCTTTTGGCAAATCTTAACTCTTAAGGTAAAAAGCTGTACATATTTTCCCATTGTATGACAACGTAAACCCAAACACAGCTTGTTGACCACCCAAGCCCCGTAAAAAGGACAGTTGTAGACTAAGAGGAAAAACTATTCTGTATCTTTCAAACAAAAAGAAGTTTTTCCCTTAATTAATTGCTTATACTTCCATTACGCTCATCTAAGCAAAATAATTGTGAGAAAGGGGGACAGAGGGAGAGGTATCTAAAAGAAGTATCTTTGGCAGTGTAATTTTGAAAGCTTTTATTTCCTTGTGCCTGAAACCAAATAGTGTAGTGTTGTGATTACACAGACTGCTGTGATTCTTTCAGGAAGCCAAAGAAGTGGCTCGGTTCTTGCCTCTCCCAAATTCAGGGGAGATACCAGCACTCTATGGCTGTGTGTGCACAAAGGGCATGTAAAGATTTGCTTTAATGCATAATACTGGCTTGCCAGGCCAATAGTTTTTAAAGTGCATTTTAATATAATAAATTTTGCTAACTTTTCAGATGAATGTATCACATCTCATTTTTCATAGCTTTCAAATCATTGGTTTAGGCAGTGACTGGGTCTACAAAAAAAAACTCAAAAACAGGAACTGTGAGAGCTCAGCCTCGCATTCCTCTTCTTAACTGTCTGTTCAGAGAATGGTAAGAGTCAGTACAGTTATGTTGGTTGGTTGGTGTCTCTATCTCATGAAACAGGAGCAAAGGTTTGTTGAATGTAGGTGCACAACTCTGGTGTTCAGCCTGGCTGATTCCCTCCCCTTTTGATGGGGGTGATGCTGAGGGCACGCAGTGTAGTTTGGGAGCGTTTGTAATTAGAAGCAGCTCAAACAGGTCAGCAGTGGTCAGGGGTAGGGTGCCTGCCTGCTACATTTCCGTGGTGCTTTTGTGCCCTTGTGACCCACCTGCTGCAAGCAAGTAGAGAAGAACTGTTGCCTGGTTTCTGTGCTACCACAACCAGATATTCCTTTCCTTAAAGGCAAGTTCAGACAGAATAATCCTTCACCTCTTAACTCTGTGACATGATGCAGATGACGTGTGGGAATGATACTAGGTGCTTCGCTCCAGTGCCTAGCAGAGGTACTATCACTAAACACTTCTTGTTTATTAGTTTTGTACGCTTATCTCAGTTGTGTTTGTAACGTCAAGTGGAATTTGGAGAAGTGGTAAACCTGCTGCTAGCTATAGTAGTGGTGGTGAATCTGCTGCTGCTGTGGTCTGAAACAAGATGCAATATGGAGGTATGTTTGACCCTTTGCTCCGGAACTGTGGATGTAAAACAGGCGTCCTAAAGCTCTTGCGGTTATTTATGTGGCTGAACTGAGCAAAGGGAAGACAAACAGTCATGGTACAGATGCGGTCTTCTGCCGATCAGCAAACTGAATGGCATAAGGTAAGGAAGCAGATTCTAAGCAAGTGCCGCTGTGGCGGGAGCCAACTGTGTGAGCAGCTCTGTCCTCCTGCCTCTGAAGGGGAGTGCCTTCATTGCAGCTGTCGAAACTGTTTGCTCAGCAGCTGAGTACAGACATTTCCCTAATTACAGTGCCTTTATCTGTGAGAATCCCAGAATCTGTACCATTTCTTGACTCACATAAGTGTTATTTCTAGAAGTTTACTTGACATAGTATTTTTTTTAACCAGGCTTGCTATTTTTTTTTTTTTTTTTTTGGCACATTGGAGAGACAGTTCAGCCTTCCAGTGAGTGTTCTTACCATAAACTGAGCTTGATGCTGACAGAGGAACCAAACACTGAGAAGTCTATAATCCAGAGTAAGCTTCCTTGAGTAGAAGATGAGCTACATTGGTCAAACCCATAACATTCACTAATTGTTGGATGTGTGCAGGAACGTTGTTTCTGCTTTGTAGGAACTAATTGCTGTTGCTGTTGTGCCTTTAACTTTGCTGTGTTTCCTGGCCAGTGTGATGAGTATGTTGTCTTGTGCTTATGGGAGAAATGGCAGGGGAGGAGTTGTGTGAACCCTGAAGCAAGTTTCCATTGCTGGTCGTCCTAGAACCGCCCTCTGTAGCGTCCCGGGTACCAGTTTTAGATGGTACAGTTTAGGAGGTGCTGGATGGCTTTTGACAGAGAGGCTGATAGCATTAAAATAAAAAAAAAATCTGAGGCACTGTCTGTCTTAGAATAAACACACACGTTATATTTAATAATTCCTTATGTTTTTACACTTCAGAGTTGCTGGTGTCATTTTTACAAAGTACACTGATCTGGAAAGGCAACAAATACTTTTTACAAAGTAAAATGTTTTCAGCAAAGTGCTTATTTTGACAGCTGGATTTGGTGTGAGTATCCTTTTCTAATATATCCATTTGTTTTAAGAGTTATTCAAGGATGCAGCTGTTTTGATAAGCTGTCAAGAATGTGCACTGGACTGCTTATTTTATCTCTGAAAAGGATAAACACTAATTAGTGACACTAGCACGATCAAAGGCACTTTTTTTTTATGAGGCCCATGTCTTACACTCTCTCGTGAGGCTGTGTTTTATTTTGGTTTTGCCTCCCGTGAAATACTGATATTTGTAGCAACAGCTTTTCAAGTTTGGAGAAGTTCAAATCTCAGGTGCAGAGGCGCTGGTCCTACAGCTACAGACTGAAGAAGTACTGAGGTAAACAGCTCTTTCTGCCAAAGACTGGCTTTCTAAATTCTACCTCAAATATTGATAGTCACAAAGTTTATTTTTCAGAGTGATGACTGATTTATTCATCATCATCAGTGGTCCCTGTAACAGGACCGGTGTTAAACACGAGGCTTTCCTTTTATAGCACTGCAACTCACCTTTGGTTAATTTGTCAACTCTCTTGCAGTTGACCTGCCACTGTAATTGTGAGGGAAGCGGATGGCTAGCTACGCTGTATTGGGAGTTATTCCAGTTCACAAATGTGCTAAATAAAGCACAGCATGTTCAATTTTGAAAATGTAATTAAATAGCATGCTAGACTAGTTCCTGCCCTGAAGACTAGAGGACTGTGCCGTAACAGTGCGGCATGAACTACCAAGCTCAGAATAAGCATAGTTTGACTACCGTTTGTCCTGTGGTCCATTGTTAAACTCATTTATTCAAGTCCAGTTATAAAACGGAGGCATTTCTGTGTCCTGGATGCCCACGGGTGTAGAAGGTTACCCCAGAGCTCTGTTTCTGGGAAAAGGGGGATTATTTCCTAGAGGTTAGTTTTACACGCAGGGCTTTGAAATACTCAAACTGAGCTGCAGGACAGCTGCAGAACTGATGCAGCTGCGTGCTCTCACTTCTAGAAAAAGCAGTATCTTACAACTTTCCCCTTCTTCTGTGTAGATTTTTAGCATCTTTCCTGGCTCTTAAACGATTTATGGCTAGTAATAGGAACGGTTATTTTCTAAATTATATTCTGATACTTGAAAAGGCGTACCGTATGCTCTTAAGCATTGACAGTTTGAAATCTGGCAATTCAACTTAGAGTCAGGACTCCTCCAAGATTAATACCTGAGTGCAGAACTTTTATTCTACAGCTTAATAAGTAAACTAAATATTCAGTGAGCGGCTGGGTGGAATGAAACTGTACAAAAAGAGAACAGAAAAAGCTCAGTAAAGCACAGCAGAATGTCTGGGTACAGTGAAGCTGTGGGCCAGCTTTCAGGCACCAATGACTCCCTCCTGCAAAATCAGAAAGTAACTGGCAAATTAATTGTATATACTCAAGTTTCTTTAATTGAGAAGCTGGCAGATCTCTCTGTGAACACAGCATAAGAAATCCATGTAAGAAGCTCCTCCATGAATGCTCTTGTCTTCTACTAGGAACTGCCGGAATAGCATCTCTGGCTGCTCCCGTTGCTTCACTATCATCAGCTGAAAAGAGATACATGTGTATATTTCTAGGATACAATCCCAGTAAGTAGCAGTACCGTCTTCCTCTACCTACTAGGGAATGCTACTGAAGGAAAAAAAGAAAAAAAACCAACAGTAAATTGGTAATGACATTTCAGTAGCTGTACTCAGGAACATAGGAGAGCGACTTATGTGCAACCAACCAAGAGCTAGCAAGAAGGAAGGTTAGCAGAATAAAACTGACCTTTCAGGGTACTTCTGAAAATCCTGAATGGATAACTAAGTACATTTGAGATGCTTCTGCCTAAAATGCATGCTGGAATTCAGTGGCATACTTGGAAATTCCTGGTATGTAAAAAGCCTTCTACAACTACAAGAAAATCTGTCCCAGCTGGTAGTGTTCTTCTGAACAGCTGCGAGGAACAGGCTGAAGCTGAGAGAACTCTTACCTTCATAGTGTAGGGCTTCTGGTTCTGGATGTGTTCCACTATTGACTTAATTTTCTTAGAGTAGGGGTTGGCCAGGTCAGGCAGTAATGTCTGTCAGAATTGAAGCATTGCAGGTTGTTACATTCTGGTCACATTTATTAAGAAATTGTACAAGGCTAGCTGCTGGTATTTATCATGTGTATTACTGTGGGTGTCATTCTAAACTGGGAAATGCTTCATCTCCTTTGCAAAAACTTCTAGAATAACCCATCTGTCTTTAAGCCATTTTTCAGTTTAAAATAATCACTACATTAAAATTCATTATCAGGAAAAGTTCAGGCTACAGGAGAAGCTTTAGCTATCATAGAATGCTTTGTTGCAGTTTCAGCAATGCATATTCAGTAGGATTTTAATATCTGTCATAACGTAAGTTTAAGATACTCTGAAAACTTTGTGAAAGCTTCTGTCTTGTAATTGTTCAGAGAGAGAGTTTATGACAGTTTTATGCGTTACTTTTGGTGTCTTAACACCTTCTGCTGGCACCCGTTTCTGCTTTTAGTTGAACGATGAATGTTCCGAGTTCCCTCATTGGTTTCTCTAAATCAGTGGCCTGGTCTTACTAAATCATGAGTTCTGAAAAACGGACTGGTTTCCCTCCATATACTCACAGCCTCTGTGCTGATGTGTGCAAAAGACGGCACATTGAAAAGCCCTTGGATGAGCTCAGGGGGTGTGCTGACCCCCAGCCACAGGAACATGCTCAGACCGTTGGCCAGAATGAAGGCCCCTCCTTCTGACAGACGCTCCTCAGAGCAGCGCACTGCAGCTGGCACAGCGTCGCTCTTCAAATCCAGGTTGTGCTGTAGGACAAAAAGTACCTAAGTTGCAAACATGATGACTTCAAGGTGAGTGATGCTCTAACTAGACACCGAAAAGTAATGTTAACAGGTTTATCACACCTTAGAGGTTCCTTTCCAGATGGAGGAAATTAGCAGTCACTTCTTTTTCAGTTAATACACTACGTGCTAAAGAGCACCTCTCCACAGATATGAAGCTTGAGCATACCAGGCTCGAGCTTGACTAAAGCTGGCATCTTCTATTAGCCAGGTCAAAAACCGGGCTCATGTTAAACATACAGCGGAATTATGAGAGGATGCTGATGTCAGTGACTGAGCGTCATGGCTTTGTGATTTTGGTTTTCAGTATTCCACATCGTAACATCACATCATGTAGTGCACTGGGAGTTAAAGTGTTAATACTCTGTCTGGGTACCTGTCCCTAAACGTCACGGAGGTCATGGGATCATCCCCCAGGGGGGAATCTCTCTTCTTCTCCAACTGGCAAAGAACGCAGGCGGTTTTTCAGGTGCTCTGAAAACTCTCTCTCTCTCTCTTAGTCTCAATTTCAATTAGATTGTATTATATCATAGTTAGTAAAATAAGTTTACCTCCTTAGACTGGTGCTGCTGCTGCCTAGTTTTCTTTCCCTTCCTGTTTTGGGGGGGGGGACCCTTGGGCCCACTGTCCCTGTCACAGGCATAGACTGGTCTGGATAACCCCATAACACTGATCATGTTACTTCCCCTTTTTCTTTAAACCAGAGGTTCTTCCCTCCTGCTTTTAGTTAGCTAGCAACTATTTCACTTTAAAAATCTAATCCAGCTTGGCCATGTAACAGTTGTGTGGCACAGAGAAAATCTGCATCTTTACAATTTAAAACATCACAGCAATTCAAAATGAAAACAGTTTTACTGAAAGCTAACAGATGTGCAGATAACGTACTTACAATGGGCAGAAGCTGGGGATAGAAGAACAGCTGTGTGTCAGCTACTCCCATAGACATGACCAGTTGTCGATGGTACGCCCTCTCGTCAGTTGGAATTTCTGGTCTGCCAGTCAGCACACTGCTCTTCAGCAGACAGTTCATGTACACTGGCAGCACCTTCATTGCATCTGGAAGGATGAGCTGAGAGGCAGAGGAGACTTGTATTTAATATATCCCATATGCTGGGGAATGACAGCTGGACTTTCGAACTACTTTTTAATTGTTTTCTTCCACGGTAAGTACCTCATTGGTAGTGTTTCTAACATTTGGTCTTCACTGAGAGAAATAATTCATTGCCCAGGCTTGTGATTGTTAGAAGCATTAAATGGTACACAAAAGCCTAATTGGAAAACATACTTTAAAGGGAGACTAAAGGAAACAGTCTAAATTGAAACCCTCCAATATTGTTGGGAGTCCTTTGCTATTAACCTCGGCACTGAAGTAGAAAATTGCCAATTGTAGCTCTGAAAAGTGAGAAAGAAGCCACTTTTGCAGCACCTCAAAATCCAGAAGGGAGACGGAAGTATTTTGAGAGCTGTAAGAAAAACAGAAGTTAAAGGCTTATGGGATTTGAGTTCAGTTCAAGTCAAAGACAAGGACTGTCCTTTGAAATGGGACAAGGTTTGTGTCAGGAAGAGCTGCTGAAAGGATGTGAAAGCACCCTACCTTACTGTTTTAGTTCTGTGACACCCCCAAATGCTCTGAATTTGTAAAAAGAATGAGTAGATGATAACTAAATGTGGCAGCATTTGAAAATAACAGAGATGTCTTAATTTAAGAGAATTTTCAAGTAGTGTGGAACAAAAGTAATGAGGTTCCCACAGCTTCTTACTACCCGCTGATAAATAAAGGAATTAATAAATCATTTTAATCACCACAGGTTTCTTTTTGTTAGGAGTTTGTTCCTGTCTCAACATCAGGTTTTTAGCAGTAGAGAGTTCTTGAGAGATCTGTATGCAAATTCATGACGTTAACTAAGTTATCTATCTCTGTCTTTTGACAATAACAGTTGTTACATGTCAAAAAATTAGACCACTGCTATTCTTGTAGGAATGGAAGAAAAAAAGTGAAAGCTTCTAAGAATTAGCACGTAATTCTACCAGGAAGAGAAGGCTCTCGCATCTCTGTGGTACAGCTGTCACCTTCCTCTGGGGCACTGTCATTCATCCCCAACCAACAGCCTCCATATGTTGTAATTGCTACCACTGCATCCCACCTGTCGTCACACTTGAAAGAAAACAAACCGTACGTATGTCTGAAATGTTTTCTGGTACTGCTGGTGGTGCAAGCGTGGTTGTTGCAAAGAGGGGCTGACCTGGGGAGGTCTTTACCTGGCTCACTGCGGAGGGGCTGGCACAGTTCTTCCTGTAGCACGCCAGCATGTGCGCTGTCTGACTGACCAGGATCTCTCTGACAGCCTTCAGCGGTTGGCTTAGAATAGCTTTAAAGGCTACAAAGACAGAAGAACAAGAGAGCCTGTTATGGGTTGTGTTGCTTGTTTGCATGACAAATGCAAAGTTTTAAAGTATTCTGCTAGATTTTAATTTTACTAAGCTATGGCCGTTCTTTTTCTGACTCTTAAATCACGCTGGAGAATTTATTAAGTCTCACACAAAAAAACCCCACCCCAAACCAAACAAAAATTCTAACAAAATAATAGCGTGCCTCTACCCTTCCGTGCATTACCTGTTTCTAGCAACATTCCCTGGCATTCCTTTTAGGGCATGTATATCTAAAATCTCAAAGTTCTCTTTTCAGTGTTACCGTTCTTAAGAGATGGCAGTAGCAAGTTACACAGCACGACTTCCCACTAGCTGTCGCTCCCCCTCCTTTCATGCCCAGCTTAGAGAAAAATTATTCAGACTTTACCTGACTTAGCGAAGAAGTTGATAAGTGCATCAGTCTCACAAGTCTTGTAGACATCAGCTAACTGGGTGCTACAATTTAAACCTATATTATGTATGCGAAGTCGTCTTTGCCCACTTATTGATGTGTAGAGGACAGCACACTGTAACAGAGGAGCCAGATATTGTTCACTGCAGTTTTAAAACAAAAATTGATAATCATCACACAGGAGACACCTACGTAGTGCACAACAGGCACAGAATTACTTTTGAGGAACAGCTAGCGTTTTGGTGCTGCTTCAGTGCCAAGGAACCAAAGCAACAACAGATTCATAATTTTATGTAAATATATTAGACATGTAAAAGCATTATAAAAGTTATTAGCCTTAAAAGTATAAAAATAATGATGGCTGCTGGGAAAGCTTAGTGCTTTCTCATGCTACATGCTGATGGCATCATCTGAAAACAAGAGACTGCTGATTGTACGCCATACTTGAATATGCTATCAAGAAAAACGCCCCAAAGAAATGCAGCTGAAAAGAAACCATACCAGAGATCAGACGCTCGCTGAGTAGTGCTCTGCCCATCTTAGCTTTTGTCAAAAGCAACAAAGAAAACCTTGCTTAATCTTGATAAGCCAAGTGGGGTCCTACTATCCCCACCCCTGTATCTTGCCTCTTCCGTTGGCCTAGGTAGTAAAATTTGAGGGATGACTTAAGAAATTGCTTATGACTCCAATTCTACTTAAGTTAGCGTGCTTCACAAGAACGAGAAGTAAAGGAACTGCGCTCAAGATTTCCTGACTGCTAATGTTTTGCTGGCACTGCATGCATCTGGCTGGCACGTGTTTGTCTCCTACCATCACAATCAAAAAGTAATTTCATCACTTGGTCTGCAGACACAAGCCAAAGCCTGCAAGGCATAACACCAACTGCAGGTAAACTAACTGGTCAGCTTTGCACTGTATTTTCCACAAGAAACTCTCATATGAGAGTTAAATGCAACATCCATAGGCCGTGCACTACTCCCATCATCGCTGCTACACCAGGTCTCCAGTAAGTGACATCAGACATACCAAAGTGGATGTTTCACGGTGGTGTATTCGTACAAGGATTAACTGCTAACCTATAAAGTATTTACAGGGGCAAGATAAAGGCTAAGGAGCTTAGAAACAAAAGTTCAGATAATTCTACGGCTTGTGTGAAACTTTTCAAGCGGTAACATTTTCTGTCATTAAAACAGCAAAAGGTCACGAGGTCACGACAAACCATCTAGAACAGTAAACAGCAACCTCGCGTTATCTGATGATGGTTCGGATGAGTCTTCTGCTAGGTATGAGCATATCCCGAGCACTGGCAATTCAGGCACAGAAAGTCCAGTTTTAATCATTGCCCAATTTACATTTCCAGGAACTGCTGGGATTCCATATTGCGGAATGAGAAGGGAAATACAGCTTTCATTAGCTTTGAAACAGCCTGGCATTTCAAGGTAGCATTCTTTGGTGAGTTATGTAAACTTCATTAGTGGTACTACAACACCAGCATCTGTGCACACTATGCATCACTCCCATCAGTCCTACAGTGTAAGCTTTTTTGCAGTCACATTAGAAAAAAAGTTCTTGCTCACAATGTCAATAAATGACACATCACATTTTTTACCTGAATTAAGGCTCCGCTGTCCTCATTCAGTTTGTCGTCATGTTTGAACTCTACTGTCACAGCCTTGTCACAGTCAACTGCTGCCATTTCTACATCTGTAGTGTTGTTCATGTAAATGGCCCCAAAGAAGTCAGTAGCCCTGAAGCCTACAGCCAGATGAAAAAGTAAGCAAACGATATCCTTTTACAATTTACAAATAAAAAGGATACTGTTTTCTAACTTCAGTTTTACTTAATGAAACACAAACTATTTTCCCTCAAGGGTGTGCAGCCTCAGGGGGTTGCAGCACCCACCGATCTTCCTTGCTGGTGGCATTTTCTGTCCTTTGGGTAGGAGGCAGAAGTGAAGGTGTGTGCGCCATCGAGCAGTGCAGTGACTCAGGGACCCCTAGAGCCTTTGGCATTAGTCACTGGGCCTCTTAGTGCGTTTATGCTCTCCTCAAATACTTGCATTTGAAAGTAAGAACTAATGGCTGAAAAGCAGAAACATTAATTTGAAGTATTTAGAAAATGAGAACACATGTAAGTTTTGGGCAAACCACGCTCTTTTCTAAGACTGCCTTGCATTTCAGGATGCATGCGTAATGAGCAGAAGCCTTACTGGTATTCGCAGATTTATGCAGACATACACAGTAAGGGGATACGCATCCATTTTCTCAGTCTACTTTCCAAAAGGTACACAATGAAGATAAAGCGGGCAGCCTGCTGTTACAAGTCAAGTCGGTACAGCACTTCTCACACTGTATTACTTAGAATTATATATTCTCATATTTACTTTCGTTCCCGACGGGTACCATTACCTGTACTTGTTCGAACCCTCATTATTGCATCGAATCCCGTCTTTTTCTCTATGTCCCTCCTGAGGTCAGTTAGGAACTGTGGGCTATCAGAATTGAGCTAGAAAGGTGAAGCAAAAGCAAGAGTTGCAGTTCACCACTGGGTGGCAGCAAACGAGCAGAAACCCAACACTTCCCCTCCCTGACATCACATCTTTTCCCGTTTGACATCTCTCTGTTCCGTTAAAAGAGACTTTAAAAAAGAGCTCATTTTGCAGCGCAGGAGCAGGCTGTCCCCCTGAGCTGCAAAATGAGCCGGCAGGGAAGGAGACCGGCGTGGATGAATAGGGAACTATTCTTGAGGCTCCGGGAGAAAAAGAGAATCTACTTCCTGTGGAAGAAGTGACGGGCAACTCAGAAAGAGTACAGAGAAGTTGTTAAGATGTGCAGGGAGAAAATCAGAAAGGCGAAAGCCCAGCTTGAACTCAACCTGGCCTCTGGGATAAAAAGAAACAAGAAACCCTTTTACAAATATATCAACAGTAAGAGGAGGACTAAGGAGAATCTCCATTCTTTACTGGATGAGGCTGGGAATACGACTACTGGGGATAAGGAAAAGGCAGAGGTCCTGAATGCCTTCTTTACGTCTGTCTTTAAAGGTCAGACCAGTTATCCTCAGGGTACTCCACTTTTTGACCTGGTAGTCTCGGCTGGGGAGCAGACTAAACCACCCACGATTCAGGAGGAAACAGTCAGAGACCTGCTACTCCAACTGGACTGTCACAAGTCCATGGGGCCGGATGAGATTCACCCGAGAGTGCTGAGGGAACTGGCGGAGGTGATAGCCGAGCCGCTTTCCATCATCTATCAGCGCTCCTTGTTGACTGGTGAAGTACCGGAAGACTGGAGGCTTGCCAATGTGACTCCCATCTACAAGAAGGGCTGTAAGGAGGACCCGGGGAACTACAGGCCTGTTAGCCTGACCTCGGTGCCAGGGAAGGTTATGGAACAGATTGTCTTGAGGGAGATCACGCGGCAAGTGCGGGACAACCGGGGGATCAGGCCTAGCCAGCATGGGTTCACGAAGGGCAGGTCCTGCTTGACCAACCTGATCTCCTTCTATGATCTAGTGACCCGCCTGGTGGATGAGGGAAAGGCTGTTGATGTAGTCTACCTAGACTTCAGCAAAGCCTTTGACACTGTCTCCCACACTATTCTCCTGCAGAAGCTGGCAGTCCGTGGCTTGGACAGGTACACTCTTGGCTGGGTAAGGAACTGGCTGGAGGGCCGGGCCCAGAGAGTGGTGGTCAATGGAGCTAAATCCAGCTGGCGACCGGTCACGAGTGGTGTTCCCCAGGGGTCGGTGCTGGGGCCTGTCCTCTTCAATATCTTTATTGATGACCTGGATGAGGGCATTGAGTGCACCCTCAGTAAGTTTGCAGATGACACCAAGTTGGCTGGAAGTGTCGATCTGCCTGGGGGTAGCGAGGCCCTACAGAGGGATCTGGACAGGCTGGATAGCTGGGCTGAAGCCAATGGGATGAGGTTTAATAAGACCAAATGTCGGGTCCTACACTTTGGCCACAGCAACCCCAAGCAACGCTACAGGCTTGGGGCGGAGTGGCTAGAAGACTGTGTAGAGGAAATGGACCTGGGGGTGTTGGTTGACGCTCGGCTGAACATGAGCCAGCAGTGTGCCTGGGTGGCCAAGAAGGCCAATGGCATCCTGGCTTGTATCAGAAGTAGTGTGACCAGCAGGAGCAGGGAAGTAATTGTCCCCCTGTACTCAGCTCTGGTGAGGCCGCACCTTGAGTACTGTGTCCAGTTCTGGGCCCCTCACTGCAAGAAAGACATTGAGGCCCTGGAACGTGTTCAAAGAAGGGCAACAAAGCTGGTGAGGGGTCTGGAGCACAGGCCTTATGAGGAGCGGCTGAGGGAGCTGGGATTGTTCAGTCTGGAGAAGAGGAGGCTCAGGGGAGACCTTATTGCTCTCTATAACTACCTGAAGGGAGGTTGTAGTGAGCTGGGGGTCGGCCTCTTCTCTCGTGTAACTGGTGATAGGACTAGAGGGAATGGTTTCAAGCTGTGCCAGGGAAGATTCAGGCTGGATATTAGGAAATACTACTTCTCTGAAAGAGTGGTCAGGCACTGGAATGGGCTGCCCAGGGAGGTGGTGGAGTCACCGACCCTGGAGGTGTTCAAGGAACGTTTGGATGCTGTGATGAGGGATATGGTTTAGCGAGAACCATTGGTGATAGGTGGATGGTTGGACTAGATGGTCTTATAGGTCCTTTCCAACCTTAGTGATTCTGTGATTCTGTGATTCTGTGATTAACGGGAACAGAGCTGTGCAAGTACCCACCAGCTCAGCACCAGGCTTAGACATGCGGAATTTCTTTTCAGTCACATCCATCTCCAGTAACATCCATCCTAAGTTTATATGGTGTGGCCTTAAGAATTACAGAGTAGCCTCGCTCACTTCACAAAAAATGCTTCTGTAGCTCCAGCTCCTGATGCAAGCTTATTCCCCATAAATACTGCCCTAACATTTTAAACAAACAAGGAGTGTTGTGACTTTATTTTGGTCTTTATTGTAAGCATTTTTATCTATGGGTATGGAGTAACCGACTTCCTTGCAGGTATCAGCATATTTAGGTGAGTCAATTCAATTTTAAGGTACCAACAAATTTATGCAAAAGTAAAATTACAATTTCAACACTTCAATTTTAGCCTGACCTGCCATTTCGGAGTTTGAACTTTATCCCCTGAGGTTTCGAAGTACATTTTCTACAGTTACTTTACTTTTAGGTTAACTGCTAAAGAAGACTGAAATAAGAACAAGCAATCCCCAGCTGTTACTAGCTGACAGGTTGGGATCTTGCACCACTTACCTGGAAATTGTTGTACCTGTACAGCGTGCCCCCCGTGTACATGGTGACAAGACCCAGGGAAGCGATGTCCACATACTGATTTGGGAAGAGGAACAAATTCACGCAGCAGCCATTGGCCACGCAGTCTCTGGCTAAGGACTCGTAAGAGTTTACCTGAGGCTGGAAGAGTGTCTGCACAAAATTAAAGAACAGAAATGCAGTAAGTAACATTAGATACTGTCGGCAGCTACTCACAATCCAAATGTCCATCTGAAAAATAAAAACGATGGAAGTTTTAAGCGAGACATGGATTTGAATAAAAACCACATTGCCCCTGCCCCTGTGTTCCACTGATACACTTATGCATCAAAAACACTTTATATTCTTACTGAACTAACTCACTGAACAGGTAGGTAGCAAAGACTTGATGGGTGGAATTATCTGCAGCTATGGATTTCCTTTATAAATGAGCACTGCTGCTTGACCATAGTTCAACTTCGGTGTTCCCATAGGGCCATACCAACATATTTGCCCATTATATCTAAATAATCAGGACACAGGGTAGGAATGCTATGTAGTTACAAACCTTTGTAATAGAAGATAAATGAAAAAAACAGAAGTTCTATCAGAGAAATTCAGTGTATAGCACTCCCTTACGAACTCTGAGTGGAAAATACCTTTTCTTTATCTGTGTTGAGTAGTTTTTTGTCATCTCTGTTTCTCAGTTTTCCCGGTGCTTCCGCAGTTGGCAATGAAGAGTGGAAGATAAACAGCTTCCCAGCACATTCTGCAGCCTGTTGCAAAGATACCCATAGAGGCATTGAATCTACTGCTAAGATTAACAAGCCTAATTTTCAGACAGTCTTGTTTCTCTTAGAACAGTAACATTTCTGCAAAGGTTCTTCAGAGCTAAATAATTCCTTTGGAGTCCTTACATTTGATGGATTCCCAAAGCTGGGAATTTGATGTCAGTAAACGTACTTAATCTAACACAGATGTGTTGGATGATGCATTAGTACAGTGATTTCTACACAGGAAGCTAAAATCTCAATGAGTACCAGCAGTACCTCTCCTAGAGAATTTTAAATTAGATACAATTAATTAAAAGGAAATGTAATTTAACAGAAAACACACTTCTTTCAGTTCAGGTCATTATATTTTTAGAGACGAGTGACAACTACACTCCTGTACTGGAGTCTGTACTCAAACCTACACTAAAACACAGGAGTAGAAGAACTTGTGCTGAACATCCTCTTTCACTAAGAAACGAAGTGAATACCAGTTCTAATCAAAGTTTTCAATTCTTGCCTACAACGGTAATGAGGCAATGATATTTGCTAACTGGGATGGCAATCTGCTGACAGAAAAACCTGAATTCCAGAGAACAGCAACAGCAGCAGTACCATAAGGCAGCTATGTTACAAACTTGGCCACCAAAATGTAGGAAATAGAGTTTTTCACTCACTCTTGTTATTGAGATCACTCATTAGCAATTGTGAATTCGCTGAGTATTAAACTGGGTGAAGGGAAAGAAGAAGGAAAGGGAGCAGTTGTTCTTTTCCTGCTCCAGGCTTACCAACACATCTAGTTTAAAAATGCAATACCTGAGACTACCCACACTACTCTGCTTCGGTACTCTTTCCCCTCCAGATCTAAAGATGCACACAAGATTAGTCCCCATCTCAAAATACACCATGGCATTCTTCTGGGAAAAGTAGAAACTTGTTTGCTATGGCAGAAATGCAATCAAAGACAGCATCTCACTTTTAACAGAGATGAAATCTCGCCCCTACTAGTTTAAGCATTCTAGTTTTTAATTATGAACACTATTTTTTTGGTAACTTCTACAAAGCATTCTGTAAAGAGTGAAAGGCTGACTGAGCGCACACCCATTACTGATCACACGCACCAGGAATTACTGGAAACTGTCTTCTAAAAATGTACTGATGCACATCTATGTGCTATGAATAATGTACAGTGAAAATCCTCGTAAATTATCACTTTCAAGTACCGAGTTAAATAAAAGGCTTACTTGAGAAAGGCTTTTTTTTCATAGGAACAGCAGCAAAAGAAAATTCACATTTAAGTTTGTTTTGCAGAAGTCAAATACCAAGAAAGAGCATTTGGATAGAACTGGTAACCAAATGTTCTGCACACAGACCTTCCGCTACTATGAATAAGTAAGAAGAAAATAAATATTTAAGAAACAAATTTGAGAAGTGCTGTGTAATTTTGGTTATCCCTGACATACAGAAAGCTGCTGGGGGCGCATCTGATCCACAGATTCGTTTTCAGCTGTATGCAAGCTGTGAGAAGCTGTAAGCTCAGTAGAAACCCTCCCACTCCCCGCTCAATTCTATAGTCATAAATACCTCATTTTGTACAAAGTCAGCAGAAGTTGGAGAAAAGTCAGAGTAACGCTGTTGTATCTTTTACCAGTTCTTAATCTGCCTTTCAAACATACAAAGACTACAAATCTGTGCAAACATCCCGAGTATCTATCCATTTTGTAGTAACTGAACACCTTTTTGTCTCTCAAATACTGAACAAAAAAACAACAACTGCTCTCCATCTTTCCCTAAACATCCTTCCAGCATGGAACAGACACTTGAGGGACCTGTTTCTCTCAAGAAGGGGAATGTGAAAACAGATGTGCCAGTCAGGGATTTCATTTCAACTAAGAAAGTTCAAACGTACTGTTAGAATAATGGAACATCAGTGCTGGGAACAATCAGTGATTTTTCTAATTTCCCACTGCGATTTGTAGGAGGACTCGTCCCTGCAGGTTATCAAGTCTAGTCCTAAATAAAGAGCTGCTTCTTTTTCAGAGAGGAACATTCTAACCTTTAGCGCCTCCACGCCAGCCTGGATAACAGGAGCGAAGATGGTCTCACTCTCATTGGTGTCTGCAAACATTTCAGGAATCTGGTCCAACAAGCTGCAAAAGAGGAAAGGATGAGTGTCTCAACTGCTCAGCGTACTTCTGATAACCCCCCAAAATGTACCAGACCGAGTCCTCACAGAGGAAGATGTTTTTCATGTTTTCCAAGCAAATTAAAAAAGAATCTTGATCGCTCAATTTCTTTTTGAATTTTAAGATTCTATTGAAATGTATTATTTCAAAGCTGATAACGTAAAGGAATACACTAAGATACGTATCACATACATAGGAGGAAAAACATGCAACGTGGCACAAAGCCTCAGCCCTCTCTCCCGTTTTTGAAATGGCACAGCTGATGACGCATGGCTTAGAGCTGGCCTAAATATGCTTCCAAATTCAGCACTGTGGAGTCGCTGATAGCACTTTTGCTTTGCCTCAGAGGGGGAAATACAGAACTTGATGCATCCGATGACTTGCGAAGCATTTCAACAAGCACATGCATCCCCCAGACTCTCCAAGACAATGAGCTAAAAGGAAAAACACTTATTATAGCATTTAGGTCTTATTCAGATATGGAATAATTGTACTTTACTTGTTAACAACAGATCGTGATTCCTCAAAGTTAACAAGGAAACCATCCAGCAAAGGAACAAAAACTTCTCCAACGTCTGAGACCACCATCATCTGAGGCTGAGCTAAGTTACTTTTCACATTAAAGAAGTGGAGGACCTTGTTATAAGTGACAAAACCAACTCGAATTGCTGAGGATTCTTCCTGCTCTTCTCTGGAAGAAAAATTAAGAGACAACTGTTACCATTTTGAAACTCTGACCTTGAAATACAGATCGTTATCTGTACTGGGAGTAACAAAGCAAACAACAACCAAGATGTAATTAATTACCCCAGTCCTTGCCTTAGGTCAAATCAAAAGCCTAAATATGCTGATTAAATCAACTGTTGTAATTTTTAAAAAATATTTATTAAAAGTCAACCCTATTGACTCTGATCCTATTCAAGAAGTCAAAAGTATCAAAGATAAATAATAAACCACGCTGTCTTCAAGACATGGAAAAGAGGATCGGACAATTAGCACAAGATATAATCAGAAAAACACCTTTGTTTAGAATACACTGTACTTCAGTGACGGTAACGATTGGTACCTAGTAGGAATAGTAATTGGGCTCAAATAATGCCCGATAACTTTTGGACTTTGGTGGATCAAACCTGCGCTGTGGCAGGACTGCCTGTAAGCACCAAAAGCTCTTAGATCCTTCACAGCTGCGTTCATGCACAAAACGCACTGTACAAATTGCTTGTCATTGCCGGCACGTTCCCAGACCAGCAGAAGCCAGCCGACTGCTGCTCTGAGCTACACCTGCAAGAACACTGCGAGCAGCAGGCCCACTCACTCACTGCTTTCCAGGAGGCTACTCCTCTAAGCAGTAGCTACTGTGCGATTAGCAGCAGCATCACGCACTATTAGTACCAGTTGGACCCCTACCAGGTTTACAGCCCTCAGTGCAGTAAAAGGTGATCCTATTAAAAAAAAATTGGTCTTAATTATATCTACAGTAGCACCTTCTGTTAGTTTCACAAGCTTCATCTAAAAATTTCAGCTTGGGAGGGAAAAGATTTTTCTCATCTACAACCTTCAACTTTCATGTCAATACAGAATGTTAATCCACTACTGTTCTATGGAGACGGTGCTGGATGAGGAAGGGGCTGCTTTGATCTAAAAGAAACCAATATTCTATATTGAAAACATTCCATAAAGAAGTATTAGATACTCTGTAACTCAAATAGATGCATAACTTCTGAGTGCACGTTTCTGAACACTCCAAGCACTCAGACGCCACTATTTTCTTAGGAACACTATGAACAGGGATCACTCAGGAGCTCAGTTAGGACATACAGCACTTTCTTACTCACAAGAGAAATAGCCGCATCATCCACTGGTCCCAGAGTTCTTACATAGCAGGCATTTGGGACAATTTTATCAGATAGCACTCTTATCTGTGGTGCTCTGTACACTTGGTACAAACCCATTTCTCTTCTTAATTTTAAAGATCAGTTGCAAACACAGCAGCCGGTTACCTGTGCAGCCAACACACAGCGCTGTTCTTCTTCAAGTCTCAAAATGAGGTCTCGGTATCACACACGTTCAAATGTTTTTAAGTTATGTGTCTAAAAATCACACTGGCACAACCAGTCAGCCTGACTTTCTGAGCTCATGGGCACCATTTCTGTAAACATATTTCTCCATGTATCTCTAAATAGTCAGGGTCCTGCTTTAGAATACGTAAATTTGAAAATGTTTACCCTAACGTTTCAAGCAAGCAAACAGCACGTTTTCTGCTGTGCTGCAGGTCTGCAAAGGCACAAAACCCTTTGAACAAGAGGTGTTGGAGCCACCTAGCTCAATCCATTTGCTACTTTTAATTTCTCACTCCTCATCCACTTCCAGGCTTCTCTGCCACACGTCTTTATAGCAGTGCCCCTTCTGTTACACACATTGCTTTGACACTTAGAAGTCTTTCCTCTTAAGGAATTTGGGCTCCCAGAAATGTGAGCGCAGGGTGAATTCCCAGCATGGGAACTGCAGCAAGGCAAAACTACAAGCTGGGATTTCATGAATAACACCACTAGAGTTCACTGCAAGCTAGGAAAAGAAAGAATGCTGCATGTGCAATCGGTACAACAGATGCTTTCTGTTCACACAGCAGTAAACCCAGACATCAATCTAAGATTCTCAAAAGCTGGCAGCAATGTTAAAATTAACAAATGAACATTCGGTCACTATCACCTCAAAAATGCTTGCATTGTAAATGGTGACATTTTCTTAGCTTTCCTGAATCGATGCACAGCCGTGTGATAACTGCAGCACAGCAACTTACAAAGCACATTTATGTTTCTTCACCTGGGAAGTTTATCGAGAAGAGTCTTCAGTTGGTCGCAAATGAGTTTGACAAGGCCGCTGTTTACATTTCTGTACGACACATCAATCATGAAGATGTAAGCGGGTGGGTTTGGAGGCTTGTTATTCTACAGAAAAAAATATCATCAACAGGGGAAATTAGATGGTGTCCCGATACGTCAAGAAAGATTTACAAATGGTACAGTAAGGCAATCCAAATGCAGCGTTCAGTCATCTGAAAAATGCTATGGATTAAGAATAGTAATTATTACAGAAAGATGTCGTATTGGTAAGGCGCGTCCTTGGAATAAAACAGTATTACTGGAAAGTAGCATCCTGCTAGATTAAAGTATTTAAAGGGTAACAGTTTATTAAACTGTTTAATTATTTACATACTAACATCTTCTCTTGCAATTCGGTTATTTACACAAATTTGGCTGCAGCTTTTTTCTGTACCCATACTTCACACGCAACGATCTTATTAACAGCAATACTTCAGTTCGGTTTTGGTCAGTGATTTCTAACCACTCTGGAAACAGAAAACGCGACGCAAGTACTGAACCAGAATTAAAATATCTCAGTCCTTAGCAGTACTAAGTATCGATCACCTGCATCCTGTCTGTCTGTCTGTCTTGCTTTCTCATGCCCCAGTGCACTCTGAACAGATAAGAAAACTGTATTTTCAGGAATAAGCTGATTTTCTCTAAGATAATTAAAGCATGAGAGCACCACATTCACTGTATGCAACTGCTGCATATGCAGCATTGACTTGGACTGGTATGGATTCCTTTGGGCACAGCTTCTTAGCCATAGTCTCTTACTCATAATGTAAGTGCATACAAATTGTATGACTCCGACACAATATTCTGTAAGTAATAGGATGATGAAGGTTTTGGTTTTGGTTTTAAGTAAAGCCATGTCATGCTTACAGACGGACCCAGGAAGAAGATCATACAGAGCATACACAGCAACAGTAATCATCGTAGGTAGGAAAACTGATATTAGCCCTGTGGCGAGCCTAACTCCTTAAGACAAGTAGCGGTTATTAGTTGGTGTCAATGTCAGGACAACCCTTCCATTGCTGTTATATACGCTGTTTCACAGTCTTCATGTAAAGACTTCTGACCTCTTACCAAATCATACTTGCTACAAATAGACCTCAGAAAACTTTGTGTAAGAAAAAAATAATCTTACCTTTGAATTATGACTTACTGTAGTCTCTGAACACTTAAAGCTAATCATTATACCCTTGATCTCCCCTCATGTGAATCATGTAAATCAAGTTTAACTCTTGTCAACTAAAACCAGACAGTATTTTTAAAAGCTCTTCTGTGTTCTATCTTTGGATTCTAGTTTCATAAACCGTATCAAACACTACTTCATAAGATTTCTCATAGCACACTGCTGTTTGTAAAGAATCCCTGCACAATTTCTGACAAATATATGGCAGAAATGAGAACTTGTGCTCTTGCCACATCCGCTTAGCAGGAGCACAATAATGCAGAACAGCTGTTATTTGTTAACATTTTTTGTAGCTGTTCATCCTTGTCATTTGATAAGCACAAAAGGAAATGATTTTTCAGTTTTGGTCTTAAACTGATTTACAAAAGAACTAAACGTTTCTAACTTGGAGCAAAATGAGAAAATGACTATAAAATAATACTAACTCCTCTAAAATTCAGTGACTGAGCATTTCCAGTGTGAGTGCTACTTTAGTAAGAAATTCATTCTTTCTAACATTCTACTACATGTATGTAACAGGCTTGTGCAAAATGAAGACAAACCTTACTGGACGACTTACCACAGAAACTCCCTGATTTAAACTATATGCCAAAAGTCACTGTGCTGAAAGCAGCACTGTGATGGTGACTGCGGGGTTACAACTCTAGAGGAGAGAAGAACAACTAAAACTGGCACAGGGCTACTTAGTACACACGCTTTCAAAAGCCTAGCTGCAGGAATCAGCAAAACCGATGAAGCTACACTAGATGTACGCTGAGTATCCTACACAGT
Source organism: Pavo muticus (assembly GCA_016647715.1). NCBI lineage: Eukaryota > Metazoa > Chordata > Aves > Galliformes > Phasianidae > Pavo > Pavo muticus. The sequence continues at coordinate 815,685 of JACDJE010000286.1, read as the reverse complement.
ACATATATAATGCCTGCTACAGTCACTAAAGTTGCCATCTTGTGATCTGGGGTTTAACCCAGATCTCAATGCAATCTACAGAGACAATCTCAGGTATTTCATTGGATTTTGGAGCAGCATCCCTGCGAGAAAGCAGAACTGAACAACAATTGTTCATTCATTCGTGCCAGCAAGAGTTTGATCGCCTGAAGAAGTTACTGGTGCACGCTTCAAGACTTTGTCAGATTCAACTTACTTCCCTAATATTATCATGAACTCATTCCGCTGACAGAAAGGCAATTCTACCCGACTTCAGCAAGAACCAAGAAATACGTCTGTACTGCAGGCAGATGGAGGCACACTGGGAATTTTGGGAAATTCTGTAAGGAAGTTCAAAAAGCTGAAGTAATTTATGCTATGGGAATTATCAAATGTAGCTCTCTAATAAAACCAACTACAAACATTTCCAGTGGCTTCAGTGGGCTTTGGAACGAGTTTTTAAGTAATTTAGTATTAGGAAACAGAACCCATTCCATTGTAACTTACTGGTCAGAACACTAAAACCACTTGTCAGGAAAAGATTCAGATTCCTATGCTAAGGTTTGGAAAACTGAGAAGGCAATTCAGGTGTGTGTCTGTCCTCAAAATTAACAGAAGACATGCTGTTAAAATGCAACAGTGCAACAGAATTTGAACTATACCCTCCAAACATCCTCTACACGCTTGCTAGGACCAAACCAGCACCCCAGTTGAAGACTTGTGATCCAGGACTTTGATGCACTGCTTACTGCTCTTACTTGCTAGGCTCATACTCCCGTCACACAGAAGAACAAAACATATTATCATAAGCTTAAATTCTCCGCATCTGTACATTGTCTAAAATGTTCCCGGACTCTGATATTTCAGCTTACAAGCACACTTACTCTAAGGTTGGTATTTACAGCATTTTGTTTGTGCTGACATCAAACCATAACAGAATTTGCATATTGAAGATACTCACTCGGCAGTAATCCAAAGTAGCAACATATTCATATGATCCCAAAGACAGCTCAGGCCTTTCATAGTGGTCTACCCGTCGGCCAGTGTGGTCCAGATGTTGGAAGAAGAATGGAGGGACTAAAAATCAGTACAAGAACAAGAAAAAAGTTTATATTTTGTAGCAGAGGGGAAGAACCCAACAGCTCCATTTCAGAGATACGATGTGGTAACGTAGCCCACTCTGTTACTGATGAAGGGAAGAGCATAAACACGCAGCCAGGTTACGTGTTTATCCCTACATCCATCTATGAAAACAAACAAAATCTATATTCTGGTAGTCCAGGTCCTCTTGTATTTGGAGAACAAGGCATATTCCCCCATATATGTCAACTGTATCCCTTAAGCTCAAGTAGGTAAAACTGACTCAGGTTACCTCCACAGGCAGGAGTCTGCTATCCTCAGGATACAAGCTAAACGATGGCTCTTTTCTTAGTGGACACTGCCTCCTCAAAGCTTAATTCAAGTCACTGGAGTTAAAAAGGGCGCTTTTTCTAAAGCCTGTGCTGCTTCATGTAAAAATGCCACTCTGCAATGTTCACATCCCTGGCCTACTGTACAGCAAACTGAATTCCGTCCATTGTATTGGGAACCTCCTGTAGCTACAGATAAAAGATGCAAAATTCCAAAGCAAGCATTAAGAAATCAAGGGTTTTGTCACCAACAATTTGTATGCGGTTAGTCTGAAGGTTGGTCGTACTGGGGGAGAGTCACATCTGGATTTTAGCTTATTTTTCCTCAATCAATGTACATTTAGAATGATTATTTTTCACAATTTGTGCCTGTTAAAAACTGGGGGGGTGCAGAACACCCTCCTAATTTGTAGAACATCTAAGGTCTCAATTTATTTTTTATTTTTCAAGTGATTTCCTACTTGGATAAAGGACACTGTACTCATAGAAAGCATAACTGGAAAAGATACTTTCTTAAAATGTTCATAATGCATTCAAATTTCTCTTTATGCAAGTTTAAATTGCTAACAAACTATGAAAATTGCTATCTGCTACGCTTGCTCAAACATCTGAGCCCCGGGCAGAAAAGAAGCTGCAGTTAGCCTGTCAGGGTTCCTGTTTCAGAGCCGAAAATATTACTGTATTAGGGAAAGCACTACAGCACTGCGATCCAGCTGAGGAAATCCAACTTGATACAGATGTCTAGAAAGGCCAGTTCTGGCAAAGAGCTGGGATTTAGCCAAGAGCACAAGAACAGTTATGAGTCACATGCAGCACACTTGAACAAATATGGCATGGTATCTTCTGTGAAAACCAACAGTTGTCACAGTAAGATTAATAGGTTATTTAACCACTGCATCCGCAGCCATGGACAGTCTAACATGCTTCTAAATATTTGGTCTTCTCTGAACATTTACATTTCTTAATTTTTCTACACAACAGCTGCTTTGGGACAGCAATACAAGCAGCTTTGTATCCTGTGTTGATACAGTATTTTAAAATAAACTTTTCATCAGGTCACACTGGACTTACAATTCAGCATTATGTTTTCTTATACATTTTTAAAAATTGGATTGAAAAAGCGTTTCCAATTTTTTAAAATGTTTTTTGTTTTGTTTTTATATTGTGAAATAGGCTTCCTTACTGCATTTTCATGACAGCAAGTCAAGAAAATCACTTCAGATATATGGTTCCCTTTTAGTTTTACTGAACTTGCAGGGATCACAGATCAGAGAAACATCACTTACCATCGTTTATACAGTTGCAAAATCCACACTGATATCTTCTACCACCTTCAATAAATTGCATGAAAGGACACATATAAGCCTTGCACCTGTTACATCGGATTGGTCCGGCCTCACCATGGTTTACAACATAAAGAGGCGTCTAAATAAAGAGGTAAATGAAGTTATAAAAAGCACTGCAAACTTGAAATCAAAGTGAGTTAGAAAGCTGATGCTCAGTCTTAACTCTTGTTAAATTTCACCTGATTAAGAGATCATTGTTCAGCATGTACCCAAATTCTATTTCTAATTTCCTAATTCTAGATTCTAGACGGCTATTTGCTAAAGAAAGCTTCTAATCTTTTCTACTAAATGCCTGGCCCCTCGTAGAGCTGTTACATGCTAAAGCATGGTTTATATGCTGTCAGGGTCACCAGCTAGAGTAGAGGATTTAGAAGAAATACTAATATTTATTGAAGCAGAGTACATACAGTAAACAAACACAGTATCTTAAATACTTGTCAGCTTAATTACACTGACCATGCTTGCTTATAAGCTCTGCCAAAAAGCACAGCTAATGGAAGACATTTTCCAGATGCCCCTTTCAGTAATAACCGTACAGCAATCAAAGATTCCTGTAACTGTAATTTATGTTAGAGAAGTCATACTTGAAAGCACTACACAAATAGAAGTTTGTTCAATTATTTGTGAAACTCTCCAGAGCATAAACATGTTCTGTATTTTTTTTCTTTTCCGTACTCTCTTCAACCTCAACTAAAAATCCCTGACCATAACAGTAAGGAAATGAACCCAAAGCTGGGCCACGTGACAGAACTCGGCACAAGGAAGAATACAGACAGCCCTCCAATACAAACATTCTTCCACTGGAAAGTGCACTTATTTATGTTTAGTATTCTCTCTTCTTATAGAACGGTCATATTTCATCTATTATGCACTTTCATCTTTTCTTGGAGCATAAATCTCCGATTACCTACAAAATCATACATGTCCTTCTTGCATTCATTGCTTACATGTATTCTATTGTTTGTTTATATTGCACAATTATTTTACTCATTCATTCCTTTAAAGGTTTTGATGCTTTTTCCGAAGTTCCTATAGCTAGGAGTAGGTTCTACTACGTGAGTTTTAAGTGATCCCTCCTGCTCCGCTGAGGTAACATTTTGCTTTGCACTCTTTCTTCTACAAAAATTGAGTTGAACACAAATTACCAGATAACGTCTGCTGGCAAACTATCAGGGTCATTTTTCAGACCCAAGAGCCTTGACTGTAAAGACTGCTCACCAGTCACCATCACTTAATAAGGTTTAAAACTTCTGGTTTTTTTCATTACTTGGCAATTTTCTCATTATCTTTCTGTTGTATTAATTTAACGAGGCCTGGATCTGGTTTGTTGTTAATAATATTATTATAGTATCTGAAGCAATAGGGGAGTAAAGAACACCCTAAAATAACTCCTGACGCATTTACACACACTGAAATAGTAATCTTAAACCCTGTTCAAATACATTCAATGTCATCCATCAGCAAAGAGGAATTACTCCCAAACAATCATACTTGAAACACTTCACCAAAACCAGACCTTCGCATATACAGGTGCACAGTGAGGTGTACCGTCATGAACAAGAAGAATCATAAAAACAGATGCCAATGCTAGGTGTCTACTTTCTTACACGTACTTAATCCGTTACCTTTTTTTAATGACAGCAGTGCTTTTTCTTCATATCTGGAACAGAAAATTTATTTTCCTTCTTCCTTCAGCTTCTTTTTTCAAAAAAATTGTTTGTTACCAAGTCCCTTTGTAAAGTGGTTGTAGAGCTCCATACACCACTGGTTACTAAGATTTACACACGCTTAACTTTGTACATCAAATGGACTTGAAGTCAGTGAGACAATGTGCAGTGCATGATTAAAATGTGCTTAAAACCTTAAGAAAACAGAACCCAAAAGCCGTGGTCAGCAAGCATTGGATATACTAGGCTGGATTCTGCTTTACCTTGCCCACAGAAATAAAGACGGAAATACCAATACAATCATACTGCAGAGGATGGCTGTTTTCAGTTCCTAATAATCTTGCTAAAAAAGAAACATTTTTAAGCAATTAATGGAGCTGTGCCTAAACCAAGAAATGCATGCAATTAAGGATTTTGTCTAACAAAGAAAATTGCACAAACACATCTAATACTAAAGCAATTTATATGACGGTTTCTGAATAAAGACTCAGATGGAAAGTATCAATACCCACTTTTTGATGTGAACAACTAATTGTGAAAGAAATTTTACCTCAAAAAGAGCTGAAGTATTTCAAGGCACTGTACCACTACACTACTTCCAACCCACCAAAATAAGTTCATTTCTGTTTGGGTAAACTGCTTCTGCATTTCCACCTGTTAGAATAACTTCCATCGGAGTGAAATTACTTGTTTTCTCAATAGCTACACCTCAGTGGGAAATGGGAGAAGAAATGGTGCTACATGGGAAATACTTGCTTTCCACGCTCCCCTTTCTGCAGATGAGGACCACCAGAAGACAGAGATCTGTTTACAATCCCATGGAAGCCTGTGGGAACTTTCACAGAAGCAGGGGAATAAAATAATCTGATTTCTGAGATTCTGATATTTTTTCGAATAGGTATATTTGAAAACCGATGAAAAGTGCCAGCATTTTCCTTCTCTCCTCCCTTAGCTCTCTACTAACAATAAATGAAGCAATTTAGGCACATACCATAACTACCTGAACATCTGCAGTGTGTTCTGTCCTTACACCTCTCTTCCCCCTTATCTCTTCCCAAAGTTTTGTCCAATTTGCCTATATGGACCACCTGATGGAGAGCAGAGACACACCTCACAAAAAGAGACAAATAAATATTGATTGCTGGCTTTCCAGCACTACCAAATAAAAATATTTATCAAAATCAATGATACCTGGTAGCATAAATCTGACCTGGAATGGGCATTTAAAAGAGATTCCTTTTATGTACGCTGAAGGAATGGAGAGACAGAAAGGACGAGTTGCCCAGGGAGGCAGAACGTTGTGGTTTTATGTTAAAGAAAAGGTGGTCTGAGTAGAAGAGATGGAAAATGCCTTAAAAGACCTGCACAGACTTTCCATTCTCTGAAACCTCAGGGCCTCACTAGAGAGCAAGTCCTGAAAGCCGATCTGATAAACCTTAACTCATCCCACTGCTCATCCAAATATAGCTGAGACAGCAAGAGTTTTATTTTGGAAATATTTCAGCAAGAACATCTCTCAGGAGTCAGAACTATATCACAAAGCAATAGACAGACGTTGGTGGCACAGCTCCAAGATGAAATGCATCCATAAAAATTGTTCAAAGGGACTATAACCTGTTCTTTAATGTCTCAGAAAGCTGAATTACTATTGCTAGAAAAATAAAGACCTGACCCACTCCTGAGGGTTCCTTACAAAGTATCACTGTATTCATATTGCAGGATCAGGGCCTCAGCTGGAAACTCTAAGTGTACGAACAAGGACTGTGATGAAGCTCAAGATCACCACAGCACTTCTCTGTAAAGGCCTTCTAAAAGAAAAGCAGAAGAGAGACTCTGGAGAATGAAAGAGGCACATGCAAACACTGAAGAAAATCAGCTATTTATCACACAACAAGATAAAATATACACAGCATCTGTTCTCACTGCCAGACTCATGTATATATACAGGGCTGCAAGAAAACAATTTACAGCTGTGCTTCAAGTTGAGTCTCCACATACAGTGTACACAGTGCCCTGCCTTTGCCTCTTCCTACCCAGCACGGCCAAGGAGGATTCCTAGCCATGCCTGGACATACATCCCATCAGTACACTGATGAATCTGCATTAGGAGCCACATTTTTGCCCTAAGTTTTACTTCATCATTGTTTGGATGCATTTAACACCCTATCGCTGAAATGACAGGATCGTGAATTGAAGGGAGGTCCACAGTCTGCAAATTTGGCTACATCCAAGAGGAGCACAAGATCTCACACCAAGAGCTCAGTTTTCAATCTGATCAGTGTCTTCATCACACCCCTACTTTTCCCCACAAGAGAAGGAACTGGCCACCAGTTTTCCCACATACTTCTGAAGAACTTCAGGGCTTTCCATAAAGTCACTCTGCACAGTGCACCACTGTATACTACATATGACAAGCTGCCTGTTCAACTGCAAATTATCTCAGGACAAATGACTTTGAAAGCACACCCCATGAAAAGCCCACATTTAGAGAATCTGAGATTACAGGCCAGTAGTTAATGGAGATGTTTAGATGAGGGCTACTCGTTTCAAAAGAGTACCTCACAGCTTTGAAAGCTGCACAGATCTGCATCTCTTGACGGCTTCAGATATGACAGTTCCTTAAAATTATGATCAACAGTACTACAGCAAAGAAAATGTTTTAATTTATGTACAGTGAATATTAAACACTCTGTATATGCATAGCTGATTATCAGAAATACTCAACTGCCAGCTACTCACTCCATGCAGTTCACCCCACAAACAAGTTGTACAAGACAACGAAATCCTCAAAGGCAGTGTTTCTAGAGATATTATTTATATGGGTGTTTATGCAAATCTAATTACTAATACACTTAAATGAGAATTTTAAGATACAATATAATAATAACATAACTTTCCAATCAGCAGGGGAGATGGTCGTTGGCCAAGCGCGTGCAACTGCCCCCTGAAACGCTGTGTTTAATTAGTACATGCAGACATGAGGAAAAAGTCCTCGGGGAAATCAGAGAATTCTGAAAGGCAGCACTGATGCTATTTCTGAAAACAAACAAACAAACAAAGCACCAACAAACTCCAGGGCATGAACCAAACTGTCTGTGTTTCCTAGGACTGCTGAAGGGGTTTGTTTTCTTTTATTATACCCTCATAGATTGGTTTTGAGAAAGATTAACCACTCTACAAATAATCCCTGGGTTTTGAGCTGCTTTACTGATTCAAATAAAAACGTCAGGAAAGCATTTCCTTTTGCACTGTTCCTGCTGTCTTTTATCAGAAGCCATTCCTGCAAAGACAAAGATGATTTTCTCAATTCCTGGTTTTTGGATGTTGAATGCTATCAGACACCTCAGCTGGTAGGACTCAAGCCAGTTTGTACCGTATCCTCTGCAAGATTCACAGTAGGTTTCAGCATTTTTTGTAATACTGCTTTTTCATTTATTTTCTTCTTTGTTTGCATGACTGCAGCACAGCTACACATCAGCCCTGTGATGCATTTTTACAAAACACACTGAAGTGCAAGAGGCACGTTCAGATCTTCTCATTCAAACACCCTCCACAGCCAGGCCAAACATTCACCTACATGGCAGTCTGAGAAATACTGTACCATGGCAGGTGAGCTCCAAGTTGGCACTACACACTGGATTTGATCCATTATGTACAAAAATGAACAGAAAGGTGAATCAACCTCAGCCTGTTTATGGCATCTTTATTCACTCAGCACTCCTCTTTTTAAGGAGAGTGCTGCAACTAACTGAATAGAGTTGGTAGCATAAAGAGCATACATACATTTTTAAAAGACTGAGGGTGGGGGAAAATACATAAAATAATGATAAAGTTTTGACACAAAGAAACCTGAGAACTAGGTAGCTTACTTCTTTGAAACTTCATATCATACCAGTGACAGAAGAAGGGGAAAAAAAAGGAGTACTATATATGCTTAAGAAAGGCACCACAAGTTCTCCTGCTCATGATCTCAGTATGGAAATACCAAGTGATAACAAGTCAGTGCTCTCCCACACTTTTCAGCTTTGAGGTGGTGGCTGTTACCTGGACGTTTGGCCATGCTGCATCTCAAGTGAAGGTCAGCAGCCAGGATTCATTGATGATGTAAGCAGAAGCATGAAATGGGTTAATCAAGAAACTGTACTAAACAATAGACTTTCAAAACGTTAGCACTTTAAAACAATCAGGTCTCATGCAGAATCTCTCCCAGTCCATCCTATCAAAAGAACAAGCTGGTGCAGAGGCATATGCACATGAAGAGCACAATGGAAGGAGTAAGAGAGAGACAAAACTATTCTAGGAGATCACCTCCCCCCACCTATGCTGGGGGCAACATGCACATGTTAAAGCACACATACTACTCCACAGCTCCACTTTCCAGTCATCAGAATCACGTACGGTCCAGCACTGTAGTCCTTGTTTGAGATTTTTTGGCATTATTGTCACAGTTGTAAAAACACAGAAAAATAAGACAGATAAATTGTAGCTGGCTTCTGTACAGAAATGCTAAGTAATAGTTACAAGAGAAGGCAGTCTAGCTTTATTGACCACAGACGTTTTACAACAGAATTGGAAGTTTGATTTTCAACAGGAAGTCATTCTGATTTGTTCTCTGTCTGGCTCAACATTCATTCAGCACTAAAGGAAAAAACTACTTTTTTTTTCTTTTGGCAAATCACTACAGGAGAGCCCTGAAGGATTTTTACAAGACCAGACACAATCTGGGTTCCAAAATATTATTACTACTGACCTTCTGACAGGTCCAGTCTCTTTATATGTTCTGGATGGTCACATTAATGTTATTTTCCTCTTGCATAAAACTTCTCAGGACTGCTAAATACACGACACATCTAACACTGCAGTTTAAAACAGAGGCATGGTCTCTTACATACAAACATAACAAGTAAACTGGTATATCAATTCTGTTTCAGAAGGCCAAAGACCACTTACCATAAACACAGCTGTGACCGCTTCTATCATCCTCTAGAATATCCTTAGGATAGCCAATCAAGCAACACACCAAACAGTGCTCATGGAACATGTAACTCTAGGTTTAGGGAATAAGCATTTAAGTTTGTAAAGAAAAAATCCAAGTGTAGTGTTGTAATCTCTTAAGCAACACTTCTCCTGGATGAAATGTTGCCACAGGAGAGCATTGCCAGTGTTATCCAAGCTTTTGTAGCAACAACAAAACCAAAGCCTTCCAACATTAACAACTGTTGTATGCAGCTACCCCGCTCTCTTTCATTAAGATTCATCTGTTGCTGGATGTCACAAGTATGGGGTAGCGCAGAGACTTATGAGTTAAGCTGTCCGGGAAGAACAAAACTCTGTACTGTTGCTCCTGTTGTCTAGGGTTGGGGAGGTAATCTATGCCTCTACTTAGCAAGCACAGATGAACTGATTTTGTTAAACACCGGAAAAAAAAAAAAAAGCAGCTCCCTCCTCCACCTATTTCCTGTCCTACAAGAGAAGCTTCCTTCCCACACATAAAGGGACTTACGTAAAAGAAGGCTTAGACTCTCTTATTTTCATACAGGACAGCTCTACACCCTTCTATGAGTAAGCCCTAGGTACAACCCAGCGCAGTTTGTTTGATACTGAAAAAAATCTAAGCATTAAAATAATAATAATAAATAAAATGAAGCCACATCAGCTTCGTATTCAGCATAACAAAACCTCATTTTTCCTATGGAATTACATACTTCATATTGATCCACATAGAATATGATTCTGCACTACTGAACAGATAAATAAAATACACACAAACTGAGTAGGCAAGAATAACTTCAGTTTAAAAAGCAAAACACAAGCTTTTCATCCTGAACTAAATACCAGCGTGTTCTGACCATGTGAAGTTTCCAAGGTAACTGAGCAACACCTCTGAAGCCTTAACATTAGAGCTTGCAAACTTAGAATGTTTAATTTACTGCTGTTGCTATGATCAACTTTGGCTAGAGTGTAAGAGGAGAGAAACACCACTTCAGGAGAGTAATACACAGCCTGTAAAGGAAAACGTACAAAAGAATGTCAGATGACATTCAAGTTGCTATTTTGAGTTGCAGATGTATCTATCGATAGCCAAAGCCACTTTTTACTTGAGTGTAATTTTTGTTGGCAGAACGTGGCTATGAAGATTTATTTTTTAATCCCCTCTTTGCCTTCTGTGCTCACTTTTGCTTAGTCAGGCTTTTCTTCTTGCATTATCATTCCAAAGAACAGTCTTCAACTTAAAGAAAACTAACTACATCACATTAACCCGAGTCTTTAGAAATGCACTTTTTCCAGGCCAATCTTTCAAATCTGTACAAATTAATCAAGATCTCAGATTAAAACATAAACGAGATATATATCAATGTCAATCTTCCAATCTACTGTCCACAAGTTTTCCCTTGTTATAACAATAATGCATGGAACAACACTACAGAAATATAAGCAGTGTTTTAAAATATACCCTACAGACAAAAGGGAAAAGAATTAAATATGGAAATTCACTTGAATTAGGACAAGCTCTGCTACTAAAACTCCTGCTAACTTTGGCTCTTCATTCTAGTTAGAGTGTAGTTACAGCCCAATAGGCTAAAAACCTTCTCCTAGATGAAGTCGTCCTGGGAAGCAATCCAATTCCAAATGTTTTACTCCCAAATGAAGAGCAGTGCAGACCATACTCCATAAAGAAAGCCTTATCTAACACAGGATTTATGTATCTCTAAATTAGGCACTGCAAAACCTAGCTTACAAGAACTGGCCTCCAAAGTGATCTAAAGCTCTCCGGGTGAAGCACCTGGAGATACATACGAGCTCTGGGCTCATACCATGCATGCCAGCAGGGAAAAANACCCCTTCTAAAAGAAAAACCAAAAAACCCCCACAAAACCCAACAAACAAACAAACAACAACAAAAAGAACAATAAAATTGATAGAGCAACAAAGCTCAGCATCCTCCTCCAGAGTTCAGATAGAACTACAAGACGAGAGTCTAACAGTTCTCTCTCTCAAATGAAGGTGTCAGAAGGGATGCTTTGGAATATGCTTTATTTTAGTATCTGGAAAATAGAAGAAATAGCAATATTTGGCTCACATTTAACATGGTACTTACACAGTGATGAGTTCAGGATACAAGTTCAGGATACATGGACTGATTTTTCCAAGTAACTCAAAAATGGATTTGGTTGTAAAAATATTAAGGCGGCTCTAAGAACATGGAGGAATGTCCTACAGCACAGCCTTGTCTCTAAGTTTACTTGCCTAGTTGTAATCTACAAGGTAGTACTGGTGTGTGTGCATTTTCTCTGGTCCACTGTCTTCCATCTCTGGAAATCTAAATAGAGGCAATTAACTTTTCTGTACAGACTGCTTGGTAGCTTGATAGTCTTCACCCCTCATTCCTGGAGAGCGAAGAAGCATTTCAACACAGACAAACTAAGTGTCCTAACTATTAAATTACAACAGGTGAACAAGGCTTCCAAACTCACAATGTCTTAGAAGAACATGACAATAAGCTACTACATACTACTTGACAGTGTGTTCAAAACAAACTGACAAAAATTGTACATTGCTGGATCTTCAACAATCCAGAGAACCGCACAGCAGGCAATGCAATACACCCAACTTACTATTCAGAGATAGCAAAATATCATCTCTTCTCTGGTCAACAGGTGCTGTTTCTGCTTTGGAGAAGAAAGCTTTTGTTACCTACACTCAAGAGGAAAAGCCCAGTAATTGACAACATACATGAAACAATAGCAAAAGCCTCAATATAAAGGGTGGTATGTAGCCTACACAAAGGAAAAAGGTCATGAAACAGTCAATAAGCACTGACACTTCATTTCCAGCAGTGATGAATATGAAGAGAAATTTCAGTTAAGTAAAATCCCAAGTACTTATGGGGATTACTGAATTACAAACCAACACAGAAGCGTGAGATAGTCTCTTTACATAGTCTTCAGAATTCTTTTCTTTTTTTTTTAATACTACCATATTTTGCTATTTAAAAAAGCTTTGTAGTAGTACAGACAGTTTTACTGTCTAACTATACAATTCCTGTTTAAAAAAACCCACAGTCTAAAACTGCTGAATGGCATAAAACCAAGTGCTTACATGAGCTTCAGTGCCCAAAAGTAAAGGTGGCACCCATAGAAAAATGAACTTTACAAGAACTTTTGGGTGATCTTTGAGCTACAGACCAGCAAGTCTTTCTTCTGCAGAAAGCGAACTGGTAGATATTACAATGGAGGAGAACATCAAAAGACACGTTGATGAGAAGTACACATAGAGGAAGAGATGATGTGGCTCATGAGGAGGGATGTCCTGACACAATCTATGGAATTCTGCCAGGGGTCAGCCAGCGTGCAGGTAAGCATGATCTAGTTGATATAATGTACTCTGTTTAAAAAAAAAAATCTTTTAATAGAATCCCTCAAGAAAAGCCATTAAATTAGCTAGGCTCTCACATAATGTTGAGGAAGGTTCTCCCGAGAGTAACTAAGTAAGAGGGAAAACAAAGGGCAACATTTAAAAAAAAGACAAATTTTACAGTGGATAGATGGTATCTGTGAGCACATCTAAGATCTACTCTGCTTTTTAATATTCCCAGTGGAAAGGAGCAATTAGTAAGATGCTTCCTTTAAGTCATTTTATATGACATGAAACTAAGTGTTCCCCTCAAACCAGTGCTCTGCACTAGCACATAACCATTGAAAAATGCACGTGTATGGGAACTGTTGAGTCACGGCCTGAACGACTGATTGATCACCTGAGGCAAGGACTGGGTCAGCCGTGGGAGCACAGGTGAAGGCAATTCACCTGTGTGACCGGAAGGGGTGGAACCAGACCTAGACCCCATTTACGGGCTGACTAACGCAAGGGAAGGACCTCTTTCTGGAGATCCCTCCTTTGTCATAATTACTAGCCACTGAATATGAACTGCAGTACCCCTGAGTCCTCACTGAACCTATGACAGGTTAAAAGAGTGCAGTGATTTCCCTTAATTCTTCAAATTTAGTGAACATCTGAATGTTTTTTTAAAAACAAAAGGAACAGTCCCGGGGTCTAAAAGAGAATTCACACTCTGTTACTTTGTTCTTGAAACAGAAAAAAAAAAAATTAACATTGCATCTTGTGCTATTTACTTACCTCGCTCACTTTGTAGTTTCTGCTAAGCTTACAGCACTGACACAACCCTACCTAGGACATTTCATATCGTCCCTGTAAAAATTATGGCTTTCCTAACAGGTCAGCTGCATTGGTCACAATCAAATCTCAATATTCTTCCAAAAAGGTTCAATGGCTTTCAGCTCATGAATACCAGCGTTTCTGAGAAGTAATTCCATTCAAGTTAAATGTTTTTATCTTGTTAATTAAATGAGGAGAAAACAGAAACTGACATATTTAACTCTCACTACCGAGTACTTCCATGAGGGAAAAAAAAAACAGGACAGAATATTATAGAGAAAACTATACAAAAAACAATAGTAAGAAGAAAAAAAGAGAGTCACTTTGGCTATTTAAATACGTAGAACTATATATATTTATTTAGAGTTGTTTATATTTGATTTTAAAAACATGAAATACTCTTTTAACTAGCTTTTCTTTTTTTGATCACATGGTGTATTCAGGCTCTGGAAACACTCATGCATCTCCAAAACAAATTCATTTAGAGCTTGGTCCATGATGATAACTATGAGAGCTGGTTTATTTTTATAGACTGTTGCTAAAGCACTTGTGGACTAAAAATAACTTCTGTTAAACAATGATACTGTACTGTCAAAATCTGTAACAAACAAATACTTCTCATAGATCATCCAAATGAGGAGAGTGAAAATGAACAGTTATTTCTGAGACATAATAAGTAAGGACCTAGTATAGTTAAGAATTAGAATTAAGATTCTGAATGTAAATAACATTTAGCCTAGAGATGCTTAGACACTGACTGGGGATGGGGAGGCACAAATCTTCTAATGACCTTTGTTTCTAATGATACACAGCATGTATGTGAAGTTCCCTAGCATAGTTTTCTAGATTGGCTGTGGAAGGCTTTTTGTCTTTTGTAGTCATCTATGAGAGAGACTGTGTGGCTTCTATAGACTCTGCCTCTCTTTCAACTTGAGGACTGTTCTGAATAAGTTCATTTCACTTCTCTATTCTTCTGAAGCCCAGTGTTTGTGTGCAAAGTGTAACTGTTCTCAGAACACCAAACACGACTGTACAGTGACTGCTATTGAATGGCCTCTGCTTGCGACTTAAATTAGCTCTTGCTTGTGATTTACCACTACTGAAATAAACCCTCCAAGTTTTTCTTCAGCAAGGCCAACTGGCATCTATTTAAGTTTTCCATAAACAGCTTCTCTAGAACAACCTCATTTTGCAATTGCACCAAGTCACATGCGAGCACCTGAAATCCTGTGTCCTAGCTGTACTACATCTTTCTCATTCATTTTAATTGTTGTGGGTTTGGGTTTTCCTCTTTTGATCTGAAGACTAATATTGCAGCCTAATAGTATATCTTTATGCATTTATTTCTATTCACTTCAGTCAGTCTCGTGTCCTCTTCATTCAGGGCTTCCAGACTCCTAGATGTTATGGAACTTCTCAGACATACCACTGCTCCACAGGGTCTCTATTCCCTGGGGAATTATCACAGCATATTAAGCCACAGTATCTGTCTTTTCATTCCACAGTGTATGGGAACTGTTGAGTCATGACCTGAACCACTGATTGAGCACCTGGGGAAAGGACCTGGTCAGCCCTGGGAGCACAGGTGAAGGCAACTTTCATATATGCTCAAGCCCTGAAATTCTCTTTGTCCAAGCTGGACCTTCAGACTGAAAGGCAAGAGTATTCCTGAGAGAACTACTGGACTTAAACCTTGTATTTGAAAACTCAAAGGATCAGAAACAAATTTGTAAAGCTCAAATTCCAGTTGATTGCTGTTTCCATAAATAGAATTGAACTGCTTTTTGAATTCATGACAGGCATGAATTCCAAAACTTCAGGGGACATTCCAGGCTCTGTCAGACAGAACACTACTGATCCTTCAGAGTAAAATATGAAAGGAGAAAAAAAAATGTAAAACATGTATCTGTCAGAATAGAATGCTGCATAACCTGTAGAAGCTAGTTTAATTTAAGAGCAGTAGTCTATACAAATTAACGTAGCTTCCTTGCCAGTAAACTCCAAACAGAGCTAGTTTGTGAATTTCTCAGAGGATCTCTTATCAATGAGAAGCAGGAACAAAACAGATTTGACTGCAAAGTGATGGTGATCATCTCCAGCACACACAGCTCTACCCACTCAGGGGAGCCCAGCTGCCTTTTCCTCTTCCCTGTTCCTATAAATGAAACATCCCTCAAGCACTCCTTCCTCCCGCCTGCAGAGGCAGTAAACGTTCAACATGTTGTCTGCTATTCTAAGTTTACACTTTACAGCCAGCAGGAGACACTCAGAGTGCATAACCCAACTGCACCAACATGTAACAACGCCGCTTACACGTCACGTACCAAAATGGTGACTGTGCTCAATTAAGAGGGGAAAATAAGGTTTGTGCAATTGTGCTCTTCCTCTCATACACACATCTAATTTTATTGGTGTGAGTAGACTTAGCTATTATTTCCTTTTTTAATGAGTGTTTGTTGCAATTCAGATCACACTGTGCTGAAACATCCACGAAGCACAGACGGGAGAAAAGATGACCCATAGTTTTCAATGCCATTCACCTGAACAGAACCATCATGCTTCACTCATGCAAACAATAGTCCTCTCAGTAAATTGAAATCCACACTCAAGACTGGCTTGCAGAAAGGGTGAGCAAGCCACGTGAAGACCATACTGTATGCTTAATTATCTATAAGCAAGGTAAGCTTTTTTCCCATTATTTCTAACTGCCCTAATAAGGAAATGGCATAGAGAAGAACGACATACGTTCTATGACAATAAGACCACTGAAAATGCGAACATTTTATATACTATTTCAAATTCATCATCAACCATAAGTGCTGGTAAGAGCAAAATAATTAAATTATATTTACTGAATACTTGTAAGTGTATTAGTCGCTCAAATGACTTCGAAAGTCCATAGCTTTTTAAATACATCTTTACCAACACAGAAAAATGGGATCAATACAACGTGCGTCGTAATGGATTCTGCAGAGCACATGGAATAGCTGAAATCTGTACAGTTCAAGTAAGATAGGTCAGTTTTTCAACTCTTCCTAATCACATTACCAGCTGCACAAACCACCTGTGGGCATTTCACAGCTTATGGTCCATAAAACCCTCTGTAACTATTCCTTTTCTTCATTTTCAATTGAAAAGAAATAGAGTGAAATTCTGTGTGCTAGCACTTGGTATATTAGAAATGGAGGCAGATCTGCAGTTAAGGCTGCAACAAAAATGAAGGAATGAGAATTATTAATCAAAAGGTTAGGACAAAAGATCATGATTTTAAAGTTACTATTATATGGCATGCTATTTATCAGTAGTTTGAGATAAGACAGATTCCCACTCAGAACAAAGCCCTGTAACGTGTGCTGAACATCACCTGCTGGCACTGTTAAAAAGGCATCCATGAGACAGGCAAGATATTCAGAAAGGAAGAACACTCTGTGCCTTGCAGTCACTAGTTCCAAGCAGAAAGCACCATAGTAGGAAATTCAGAAACACAAAGAAACCCTTGAATATACTTTACCTCCATAAAAAGCACCATTCCTTCAAATTAAGTGGCTTTACAGAATTAAAGTGGTTATAAACCCCATGTGGAAGAACATTTTTATTATGAGATCTTATGAGTAAGAAATTATTTTGGCAGCAGCAGTGGAGATAAAGGGCATAGGCAAGTCTTGGAAAAACTGCCTCAGCTAAAACTCTCCAGTATTTCCTACTGTAACACCATTTCTTCAGCTCTTACCACTTTACCAAGCTCCAAATGTTCACACAGAACATTTTCCACAACAGACTTCTGCCACTTGTGAGAGATATTTTTCAGACAAAGTTTTCTAGCCCCTTCTGACAAAGAAGCAGGGGAAAATCCACACTGCTCTTTACAGATTAATGAATCCTGCTAACCTTTCCATTAACTCTTCAGAATTAATGGGCCACCACATACAACTTTTTGCCAACCCTGGGAAAATCCTCCTGAACTTGGCCAAGTGTAACTGTTTGCACATACTGCTAATTTACGTAAGCAGAAGAGATTTAGATTTCAGCAACTCATTGATCACCCTATCCAAACACT
This sequence comes from Pavo muticus, assembly GCA_016647715.1. Taxonomy (NCBI): domain Eukaryota; kingdom Metazoa; phylum Chordata; class Aves; order Galliformes; family Phasianidae; genus Pavo; species Pavo muticus. The sequence goes on along the minus strand of JACDJE010000286.1, from coordinate 798,014 downwards.
ACACAGGAGACAGGGAAGCCACACGTGGTAAGCGTAAATGACTAGAAGCAGACAAAGTGAAAGACAGAAATGGGGAGCCAACATGACAGCAGAACTGATATATGCCATGTGGGTACAGAAATCGGGACAGAGAGTACTAAAGAGGAAAGGCTGGCTGGTAAGGTGAAGAGGTGGGAAAGCAACAGCAGGAGTTTCATCGAGGAGAAAATGCAGGGGGGCAGCAAGCCAGGTCCACACATTCCCTTCAAGAACTGGAACAAAAATCAAAATCGCTATCTAGTAGACAAATGGTGACACGTACAATCTGCAGAACTGCGTGTAATACATCCTATTCCCCTGTGCACCCCAGAGAAGATAACTGCATACTGCTCTGCTAAAATAAAACTTCTAATTCAAACTACATAGGTCTGTTGGATTGGAAGTTATCCACCCTGATAAAGAACAACATCTGGTTTTTTTTCCAACTTATTTTTCCAAAAAAAACCCCGAAGAATTTACAAGCAATAAAACAAAATTCAAGAAAATCAACAACTGCAAAAACTGAAAGTCTGTGTAATTTCAACTAGGCTTTTCTGTGTCTATGTTTTATGAGAGAATTTGTGAAGACACAATCAAGCACAATAACATACATGACATTCATGCTTATTTTTTCTAGCAAACAATGCTCTGAAAGCTAGTAAGAGTTGCGCAGAAAAAGGAAATGCTGTCTGCAGATATCAGCTGCAGAACTCACAAGTTCTGCAGTGAAGGAGGCAGGCAGTTGAAGGATAAGAAAGGACAGCCCTACAGACGATGCAGTTAAATGCCGCATTTAAGAACTGGTTGTATCCCTGCTACTGATGCAATCCATTGGGAATGCCAGAAAATCTGTAACTGTCCTGAGACCAAAGGACACTGTCAGTCTGCAGAAGTATTCTGCAAATGAACTAGGCTACGTTTGGAATATGAAGGGCTATTAAAGAAGTTAATGCAAGAAAATCAATCGACTAGGTTAATGTTTCCAAATGAGTGCCAAGAAGTGCGGTAACATTTGTCTTCTTCCTATGGCTCAGTTCAACCAAGTAGGAAATGTCCCTCTCTTCTCAGGCTGTTTTGAAATTAAATCAAATTGTGTAGTGGAAACGCAAAGTCATGGCCTCAACCAGACACCGAGCCCCTGGCGAGAAGGCAGGGCCAGCCCAGGGGAGTGACAGGAAGGGGTGGAGCCAGGATCCACCCCTTCCCAGACCTCCTTTAAGTGATGGCAGTCAAGGCAAGGATGTCTTGCTGGAGATCCCTGCCTACCTGAGGCCTTCCAAGGTTAAGCAGATTTTTTCCTTTGTTTCTGTGTCTACAGCTGTTGCATTTGGGTATATCCTCACCTGTTGCAGCCCAGGACTTTGCTAATATGCTGTCATTGCTACACTTTGCATCGTGTTACAGCATTACAAATTGTAAAGAACAAAAGGGAAAAATGATAGTTTGAAAGTAACTGTCCTTGTAATAAAATGAACCCTAGAATATCCTGATATAGCTTGTGACTATACTCTTCTAATGTCTCTGCCTATACCTACGTAATTCCAGCAACTGGCAGTGACGACAAAGTGGGGACTGAAGGGGCAATACCCGGAACGCAGTAGTTCACATTATATAGATATCACTCTTGTATCTTTTCAAAGATTTTTACCCCTTAAAGTTGCATCCTGACCTAAGAGCAACTCATAGCCTTCTTGTGGCTATCTCTCTAGTCTAATTCCTTCAGTCAGAGACAAGGCACCCACTCAAAGAAGACAGTAACATGTAGGAGACAAAATCACATGGGACTAATACCTCATTAGACCTTACCTCATTTTGTGGAACAATAGCAAAAGGCTGGATGACAGCTGCCAGTGGAATGCGAGCCTGTTTGGCCATATCTGAAGATGATGGGAAGCAGTAGGTAGTACATCGGATATAACGAGGGCTGGCATGACCTACAACACCCAACAAAGCAGGCACAATGAAAGATAAAAGGAGTCTGTCTGTTCCAAAAACATACCAAGATCAAAACAAAACTCAAAAAAACTACAAGAAGCAACAAGTGCAGATTCCTAAATTAAATATATGATTTCCTTCCTTCCATGCAAGCTTCTGCCCATCTCATCTCTTTATGTCTATTTATATTTGCCTATTGCCTCCGCCTGTAGGCAAATTTTTTTCTAGCTGGCTAAGTTTAATGCAGGTATTTAAATGTATCAAGAAAAAAAAGAATAAGTACAATTATTTGCAATAAGAATCTTAATAGAGATTAACTTGACAATATCTGTATCTGAGAGGTTAAAAGGAAATAATACGGACAAAAGCTCCAGTGGTAATGTCAACACTGTATAGAACAAAATGCAGCAAACAGATACACACGGTGAAGAGCACTCTGATTAGCTACTTCCAGTTCAGAAGATAGTATGCAAGTGTTAACAACACCTCGCTCCTTTATTTTACAAAATGTTGTGTGCTAAAATCGCTCCACCATTTCTTATATCACTTAGCTCAGTTCCCTCAATGAGAAACTGTGTATTGGAAGAGCACATGAGTTCTGGAAATCAAAGAGAGTTCAGGAACTGGCTTCCTCATGTTCCTTTTTCAACCACTTGGCAGTAGGTCTTGGTTAATCTCTTAAAAGGCATTTCTTTGCTCATTAGAATGACACTACCCCGTTCTCAGATAATATCCAAAAAAACTTGATGTATGTTTTGTATAGTTATCCAAACACTGATAAATAAATGCTGGACTAAATTATACCACCAGTTCAGTTTGTATTAAAGTATCAAGTCTGCTGTCAGGAGCAGCACATGCAATATGGTATTTGCAGGCTCTAGGCAGAAGCAAACAAGATACACTAACCACACAAAAACATTAAGCCATCTAGACAGCTCATGCTCTGTCCCTATAACTTGAACAAAACATTCCAAAATTTGTGTCTCAACATACAGCAATGCCAGCCTCATCGCTTCTTGTAATATCCACCTCTTAAAATTTCAGAATAATTGGAAGATGCTTTTCAACTTGAAAACCTTGAGAATGTTCAAACTGAAAAGAAACGTTGTGTCAATTATTCTTATTATTTTAAATATCAGCATGCATAGAGGTGGGGGTAAGGCAATCGCAGGGATTTCACTAGAGTTAACCAAAGGTGCGAGAATTCAATTCCCATTTGTCCCACTTCTCCTTTTTTCCACCCCTCTAAAGGGAATGATCTTCCCCTTCCATTTTTAATTCAAGACTAAGGAGCACCGTTTCTAGGTGATGTGAGAATTTACTCATACATACATATATTCATTTGCTTTTACCTAGGAAGATTCCCAAAGCAGTAACAGTTACCTTGATCTTGGATTAAGCAGTCCGTGGTGACAAGAGGAGGAACCTGTCCTCTTGTGTTTGTAGCATATATCTGCCCTCCCCTAGAAGATTTATCATTTTCAATTACTTGAATCTGATGAATAAGAAGCAAGAACAGTATGAGAAAGGTTAGCCATGCAGTCAGTTACGTTCATAAACCATTAACATCTACACCAAGTAAACCTACTGACATTTTCTTACACACCTTCCATTAACCCATCACATACAAACTTCTAGTACAGTCAAGAACTAGAAAACCATACACAGAGCTGAGCAGTTTAACTCAAAAAGACAGTTGCCTGTTGGAACTCCGCAGAGGAAACATTACACATAGGGGTTGACCTATGTGCATTGTAGATTATGTTGACTGTAAGGAGGACAGATGTCTTCAAGAAAGTCTAGCCAGCAAAGCAAGGAAAGTGATTAAGTAAATACACCCTTGCTACTGCATCAGGTCTTCCATACTCTGAAATCAAACTGAAGTGCCAACAGGTTGCATCACCTGACTCATATGCCACATATGCCAGGTTATCTTTTCTACTACCACAACTGTGCCAGCTGCTGCTCCTCATAAATGAATGTGCAGGTGATTAATCAGACTGCAACAGTGAGAAGAGTTAGCCAGGAGTAGTTAACTCCTCCACTAGACTCCATCCACAGGATGGTTAAGACTTAAATGATAACCTACGTAGTGCATCACCTTCCTTGCTGAGCTATTCTCAGCACTGTCATTTAGAAAGCAGTAATTTCAATCCCCAAGAAATTCTTGCTGGCCACTAGGTAGTATTTCAGCACTGGAGCTCAGTGTTCTCAATCCCTGAGCCAGCCCCATGTTGTGAGCTTCCTCTTAGGATAAAATAAAGGAGAGCAATCACAGAAAACTTCTGGTGAGGCAGCTCTGATTATGTACAGATTTATTCTGGTTGATGCCTAGTTTATAGCAAGCTATGATGTATTTTCATGACATGCACATGAAGCTAGCTTTAGTACTGAACAAGTTCCCTTCGTATACACTTTCTAATACTGTCACTTCTGCACAGTCCTTCATCCTGTTTGATACTTTTCAGAATAAAATATATAAAGTTGTACACTGGTCCACACCATAACCTGGATCACTGAGATACCATTATTACTCTTTTTCCTCAAAGGAGATATCTGTTCAGCTACACCTTTTAGAGTGTAGCCTAACAGCTATGGGAAAAAAAGAGAAAGGAGACAGGGAATTTCTGAAACTGCCTTTGCCACTGCTACTGGTATCCCATGCAACTGCATCTTTACGCTGCACACGATTTTCTAATAATAGCTGGGATATTTCAGAAGCCTCAGTTGGAAAGCAAACAGAGAAGAAAAATAAAACTGGTCAGCACAGAGCCTATTGATCATTGTCCAAGAGGGATTTCCTAACACACTGGAAATAATCTGAGGCCTTTAAAATTTTCTTTCTCTATTAAGTTTCTGTATAGCTATTTAAATATACAGTACATTTCTCAGAGCTTGTTCTATCTTCTGCTTGATTACTTTTCCCTGTCTGCTTGGCTGGTATAATTTTGCTAACTCTTGCATTAGTAGGGAAAAAGGCTTTGCTCTAAAAACACCCACTGGCTGAAGGAAGCAAACCATTTTCAAGACTTAGCTCTGCAAAGGATCACTGCACTGTGTTATTCTGCAGTTAACCGACCTAAACATATCATCATTCTTGGAAATAATATCATGGTTCTTGGAAACCAGATGCTGGTTTTCATAGATGCTGTCAAAGCGCATATCAACCTCTAACATATATAAAACAATATACATCAACAATGGTTACAGATAAGAAGTAAATTTATCTGGCAACACTATTGTAATTGTATAATGTAAACATAACAAGAGAATTACACACGGTCATACTTAATCTTCTGAATCAGCTTTTTTCCCTCTACAGACATTGACCCAGATGGTGTTTCTTTTAAACATGCCATTTTGATCCTCTCTGTGCTGCTAAAACAAACCTTTTAACCTATTTTAGCATCACTGTCATAGTAAAGGCTGTTTATGTGCATAATTGAAACAAGACATCAGCCCATGCTCTCATGTCAGACCTCCCTCTCTCCAAACCACTTTTTTTTTTTTTTAATGTATGAGACATGATGATTTTATCCTTCTTATGTCAAATTACCATACCGAAACACCATTAAGGCCATTGCCTACACCTGCTAATTATAATGACACTTTGTTTTTTTTGGTGTGCGCATGCGTTGTTTTTCCGTCTGTTTGTATTAAAACACATAGTGATTTTCAAGTGCATCTAACTTGAAAATTGCATTTAATGGAGGCAATTGCAGTCGTTAACATTACTCTTAAGATATTTTCAGTTTTCCAGTAAAAGCATCACTGGATAAAACAAAGGAAAATCCCAATAGAAGGAAGCATGGCTGCACCCTGCTAGACAGGGCTTTCCCTCATCACAGTAAAATACAAATCCTTTCCCGTACAGCTGCTCTGCTTCAGCAAAGGAGTGGAAGATTCCTTCACTCAGAAGAGCTTAGTAGAAAGTTCTGGCCTACAACTGCAAGACAGTCTGCTTCAAGAACCCTAACTCTCCAAAGACCTTTCAAAGTGTCCAAGTGATCACCAGAACTTGTAGAACTGTGCGCATCAGAGCGTGCTCTCCCCTGGAGTTCAGTACACTCCACCCCCGCAACTCTGATCAACTGTTACCAATAAAAAACAATTTAATTACATCCCGAATCTAACAAGATACTCCTTTGCGTAACAGACTACTTTCTTAGATGGACAAACTATATCTTGTTTTATTTTTCCTCTATCGTTACTCTAAAAAGAAGAGGCATCAAGTCCCACCAGAGCATATTCAGGCATGTTTCAACAACTGAGCCTTCTGAATTGTCTGAAGCTGAAGCATTAATTATATCCTGAGTTACCGAAATTCTTACAAGGCTGTAACAATTAGAAGGACGCTTAGGCAAATTGTTCTAGTTAGAGTATCAGCAGTGACTTTACTTTGTCTTCAATGCAGCAGAAATTCATAAAAAAATCAGTGGCCCGTTACTCACTGGGCTTGGAATCGAGTCAGGATCAAGCTTCTTCTGTGGTGGACCGGAGAGCTGTGCTGGACCTCCAGGAAAAGCACCAGGATAAGACAGTTGAGATCCTGCCATCTGAGGGCCATAGTTTGCTGCGGAGTTACAAAAGACCATTGATTTAAAGTATTGAAGTTCTGTTATCCATTTTTAACATCAACTTTTGTCATACAAATCATTTTTACTTCAGCTAAATGCAACTCCTCCTTACTTTCCGTTTTCAGCAAGTATCAGAAATAGATTCTGGCTCATACAATCTGTTTTGAAAGTAAGCATAAAACTAGGTGCGACAACTCTAGCTTCAGACATTTTCTAGTACATGTCACATAGGACTGTCTAGAACGGGTTATTACAGCTACTACACCTAGAGAGCAGGCTATTGCATTAGTGAGAATTTCTGTTACCATCAATCAGTGAAAACTAGTCTCGTTAGTTTGACAATTAAAAAACCAGCTGTTTTACTCGTGTCAGGTAAAATAAAGTATGCTCTTTTACAAATTCAGCATATTCAATTCCAACTCCTTATCACTACAGTAAAGAGGAGTATATAAAAAAGGAGTATATGACTCCTTCCTGTTGTATATTGTGCCTTTACACACTACTAACCAAATCATCCTGCTCCTTTTCTTGTTCTTTTCTTAACAGAGTGTTGAATTGCTGAGCAAAAGTATAGCCTGCCTTGAATGCTCTGATCACTGAATCACAGAACCATAGAAAGGTTTGGGTTGGAAGGGACCTCAAGGATCATGAATCTCCAACCCCCCTGCTGCAGGCAGGGCCGCCAACCTTCACATTTAATACTAGACCAGGCTGCCCAGGCCCCCATCCAACCTGGCCTTGAACACCTCCAGGGATGGGGCATCCACAGCCTCTCTGGGCAGCCTGTTCCAGCACCTCACCACTCTCTCTGTGACGAACTTCCCCCTGATATCCAACCTAGATCTTCCCTCCTTCAACTTAAAACCATTTCCCCTTGTCCTGCTGTTATCTACCCTTTCAAAGAATTGGCTCCCCTCCTGTTTATAGGCTCCCTTTATGTACTGGAAGGCTGCAATGAGGTCACCCCACAGCCTTCTCCAGGCTGAACAAACCCAGCTCCCTCAGCCTGTCTTCGTAGGGGAGGTGCTCCAGCCCTCTCTCTGATCATCTCTGTGGCTCTCCTCTGGACCCTTTCCAACAGCTCCCTGCCTTTCTTGTACTGGGGACCCCAGACCTGGACGCAGTACTTCAGATGCGGCCTCACAAGGGCAGAGTAGAGAGAGACAATCACCTCCCTGTCCCTGCTGGCCACCTCTCTTCTGATGGAATTGATGGAATTCTGATGGAACGGATTCCATTCTAAAGGAATGGATTGATCTGATTGTCAGTAACAACTTTCCGTTCTACAAAACAGAGATTAAATTTTCATTTCTTTAAGTCTGCAGAACATCAAACTTCAGAGGTCACAGTTCCAACAGTGATTCTCAGTGTATTTTTTGTTTTCAATTAGATACTAAACATCCTTCTTTACCTTGCTGAGGATGATATCCAGGCCCTGGAGTCTGTCCTGGAAGTTGCTGCAAGTTAGGATTTGGAAGTCCAGATCCAGAGATCCCATCTTGTCTGGCCATACTAGGCAACGATGACTGAGCACAAAGGCCACTGAAATTATTTGCTGGTGGAGGAATCTGTGGTCCAGGTGGTAAAGCCATTTGGTGCTGCGTCATTGGCAGTGGCTGTGGACCCTGAAAAGATGCTGGATGTCCAGAAGACGTGTGAGAGCTCTGAATAGCACTAGGACCTGAGCAAGAAATAATATATATCAAATGAGTCAAAAGGCTACTAGCTTGGTGTGGAAGATGTATCGAGTAAAAAATACAACATTTGGAACACATAGCAAATACTGTATCTCATACTGATAGTGCTTCATCAGGTAGATTCTGAATTCCTGTTAACAAAACAAATCAAATTTCACAGCTTAAGTCTGAACTGATTTCAGATGTTCAACTTCAATTCCTTTGACTCTATTATCAATAAAACCCTGCAGCTGGGCTGGATGGGGAAAAGGATAGGGAGGCCACTTCAACAATTCTTGATCAGAATACACATAAATCACTGTTTGCCTTTGATATTATAAACATTCCTTTTGGCTTAATAATCAATTTTTTTTACATTACTTTTTTTGTTAATACGTTGTTCCCATTTCACCATGACAAACCCAATGGAAGTTTAACCAACACGTTTAATCTGGTTTACAACCATTCTCTAGAACTAATGCTAGAAAAATGAAATGTGGAAATTACTTAGCACACACTGGTGAGGAATTCTGTTGTTAACAAGATCCAGATTCCAATTAAAATTGAGAGATCCTGCAAGTGGTTTCTTTCTGAGACTTAAAATCTGTAAATGTTATTTTATAAAGCCTACATTTTTAGTCAAACATCTCCCAGAGAACTACAGCAAAACAGAGCAAAAGGACTGATGTTAATAAACATACACTGAAATGCACCTTAGAATCACAGAATTGTTTGGATTGGAAGGGACCCTTATGATCATCTAGTTCCAACCCCCCTGCTATAAGCAGGGACACCTCTAGACCAGGTTGCTCAAAGCCCCATCCAGCCTGGCCTTGAGAGCTTCCAGGGAGGAGGAAACCCCAGCCTCACTGGGCAACCTGTTCCAGTGTCTCACTGCCCTCACAGTAAGTAATGACTTTCTGATACCTAGTCTAAATCTCCCCTCTTCCAGTTTGAACACATTTCCCCTTGTTCTGTCACTACACACCCTTATAAAAATATCCTCCCCAGCTTTCCTGTAGGCCCCTTTCATGTACTGGAATCTTCTATCAGACTTGTTTACTGAAAACAAATTTCTTAGAAAACAAGTTCTGATTCTCAGCTGGTAGAAACAAACATTGCTCCAGAAGTCTTAAAAGCTATCAACTTCAGTGCTCTTTCAAGTTACAGAACTTAAGCTTACAGCTAAGCAAAAACCGTAACAATAAAACCGAACATGGGGGCATAGTTGTAAAGAAGCAATGCCTTCAGCGGTCTGAAGCGTATCTCAACCCTCTTCCATGTAAGAACATAAGCAAGAACGTTACATTTTACATAATCATTGCTGGAGGCAATATAATGAAGGCAGGAAGAAAAGCAATTCTTTTTTCTCTAAATAATTTCAGTTGCTGCATATGAAGTGCTGCTGCAGAGGTGCTGGGTCAAACTTCATCCTGCACAGAACAGTCTGACTTAATTGTGAACTTGCAATTCAGTACAGAAAGGCTGAAGTCAAGTCTAAATTATTTTTATTAAGGCAAAGAAGCAAGTTTTCACAAGTAGTTGTACAAATAGAGGGTCAGACACTTGGCAATTACACAAGTTTTTATTTAACTCAAATCAGTAACTTGTAAAGTCAGAGAAGGAACACCCACACAGTCTAAACTGAAAAGTTCATCTTTACTCAGTAAGATACTGATGACCAAAGTGATCTCAGTTTCACGGTCTCATCCTCTAACCATAATGGCCACAGCAAAACACAATGCTGACTACATTCCACTGCTTTTCAATCTCATAGTAAATTTGGCCAGGAAATATTCAAAAAAAGCAGATCTAGACAGACAGAAAATTACTGATGGAAATGATTTACGTGGAAGAATTACAACTTACCTCAGTTTACTTCTAACCCTGGGTTAAATACAAACAAGTTAGATGAAAAATTTACAAGTTTTGGACCAAAAAAAAGATTTAGATTGTTTTGAAATGGAAACTATAAAAAGATGAGAAAAATGAAACTCTGTAAATTTTTTATCACGTCTTGGCTGTTATTGACAGCATAAACAAATAAGGAGAAATGACTGATAAGGTAACCAATATGTATGTAAGGCTTAACATACTTTATTTCAGAATTAACCCAACAACATTGATGTAAGAAATAGGATAAGATTAAAAACATAATTACTTGATGTATGGGAGCTGTTGAATCACGGCCTGAACCACTGATTGATCACCTGAAGTGAACACTGAGTCAGCCCTGGCAGCACAGGCGAAGGCAATTCACCTGTGTGACTGGAAGGGGTGGAGCCTGGCTCCACCTCTCCTAGACCTCATTTAAGGGCTGACTGCCACTGGGGAAGGATCTCTTTCTGGAGATCCCTCTTATGGAGTCTTTTTTCAGGCGTTTTTCAGGCATTGTGAGCCTGAATCTTTGAACATGGGTGAGCATTCCTTCTCTGTTCCATTTCTCCATGATATTCTTTCCAACTGTAACACTTAAGTAAATGAGAGTGGGCAAGATTTTATTATCTACTTATACAGAAGTTCAGTAAATTTCTAATTATCACAGTCTGAATAGTTTTAAATGAGAGAAGAGTCAAACAGAAAATGGATTACCATAGCTATTTATCTGCATGCTGTTCAGCTGGTTAGCAAGTTGTGTTGCACACGAAGTAGATGCAGTATTTGGGGAGGCTGGCTGTGACTGAAGACTGCCGAGAGGATAGGAAGGTCCTGTATTGTTCGGAGGTGGAGGGCTTTGAAACCTAAATGGAAAAATGAGTGCAGTTATGCAAGAAATTACACCAACCAGTCATAATTCCAGAAAGTCTGATACCTTCTCAAGTGTAATGCTGAAACAGTTAATTAGGATGATCAAACTCTCCAGAGTTTTCTCATCTTCTGCTCAGAAAAAGCGCATTGTTGTTAAAAGCAAAAAAAAAGAGACAGAATGCCTGCCCTCCTTTTTCTTAAAGCAACAAACACAACAACAAAAAAGAATGTTTGTTTGTTTAGTTACTAGAAACAAAGAAGAATGTATTCCATGGAGAAGAGAGAGAATAACTGTATGAAAATGTGAAAAGTAAGGAATAAGGAACTTAAGCTTCTGAACACATAACTCTTCATCCCCTTTATACTTAGAAAGGAAACTTCCGTACTGGGGATGAATGAAGTCCACTCAGAGATTTCATATTCTCAGTCTCTGCGAAAAGAGAGCAATTAACAGAGAAACTGTTAAGGAGTTCTCAGCTGTAGAGGGAAAAGGAAGATGCAGATGGGAAAACCTGCTGCACGGTTATCAGACATGGGAAAATATGAAGGAAAGAGAAAGAACTGAAGAAGAGGAGGAGGTAATACATGTGATGCTGTTTTGTTCTGGACAAATGATATTTCAGGCTCTCCCTCAAGGATCTACACTGTTTTACCTACAACCATTTCTAAAACTGAGGAGGGTCCTAGGTATATGGAAAGAAAACTCTGATGTGGCTATTTCTTTTGCCAGAAGAACAACTCAGCCATCTGCAAATTAAACAAGATCTGGTTAAAAGAAGAAGAAACAAAAGCTTCAGGACGATGACTGGAAGGAAAACAGGAAAGAATCATCGTTTTGCTGGGCTGGTCATGTCAACTTGATTCTCTTTTCCTTGTTTTCAGGTCTTCAGGACAACAGACACTTCTCCCTGTTTATTAGTACACTGTCTTTTACAATGGATCACCAGTCTCTGTAGGTCCTTTTCACAAAGTGGTAATGCACACACAACAAGCTTTCTTACTTATATGCCTCATGAAACACACATGCCCTTACTTAAACACAAGTAACTATATCACAACTGAAAAAAATACGGAAGCAGAGAACGAGTTCAAACAATTAAAACAAGAATGTTGTTAAATGACATTAAGTTCACTAAAATAAATTATCTAAAGTTTCACAAACTCATGGGAAGTTAGCAAAATAATTAACAGCTGACAGAATTAAGTAAACATGTTTACCCACTTAGAACCCTCTGAAATATATACATTCTGTAATCAAGCTTGTCCACCCAATCCTTTCAACCCCTCATACCACAATTTTTCCAAGACTTATCTGTATAGCCCCCACCTGTCCCTAGCATTCTCCCTTACCCACTCCTGTCTTCTACATTTCTTCCTGTAAGCTCTGGAGATAGGAAAACAACACTTGGAGCAACGTCAATGTTAATCTCAGGCCTGAGCAAAAAAGCAACAGTCATGTACCTGAAAGCCAAACCTGCATTATAAAATGTCTTTGAAGTACCCTACAGAACCTCAGCTGAGCTCCCACAACAATAAAGCAAAGATACCCTAAGAAGGGGGGGGAAACCTACAGCTATACAGACATGTGATTACAGTGAGAGCAGGGCTGGTCTCTTCTCACTGGTGACAGGACGAGGGGAAACGGCCTCAAGTTGTGCCAGGGGAGGTTTAGGTTGGATATCAGGAAAAACTTTACTGAAAGGGTTGTACAACACTGGAATAGGCTCCCCAAGGAGGTGGTTGAGTCACCATCCCTGAACGTGTTTAAAAACAGTTTGGATGTGGTGCTCAGGGACATGATTTAGTAGAGGGCTGTTAGAGTTAGGGTAGTATGGTTAGGTTGCAGTTGGACTTGATAATTTTGAGGGTCTTTTCCAACCTGAGCAATTCTATGTACCAGCCTCTAGTCAAAACTCACTGACAACTATTAACTTTTTTACTAACTTTTTAGTAACTCACAACAAAGGAGATTTAAGAAACCAAAAAATGACTAAAAAAGCAGCTTCTATATATGAAAAAAACAATTATAACACCTTACTGCTGCTTATAGGCAATAAGTCTAAAGTTCAAGGAGAACAAATAATTAAAAATAAAAAGCAATTCATGGTAAAGACATGACTTGCTCCAAAAATTGAATTAATGGGATTATGGATTATAATCTACGATCTGGCATCTTAACATCACAGGACACTGAACTACGAGATCCAGTTCAGAAGCAGAATGAGTAAGAACTGCCAAATATAAAAGAGGTGCCATACCTAAATGGCAGTGAAGCAGCCAAAGAGAGGAAATAGAGGTCAAATAAATCTCATGTACTAATTCTTGAAAGTCACCTATGTGGCTGTTGTCCTGCTGCACTGGGCCCACTTTGGAAGTTGTTCTGGCTGAACTGATGTGTACCAGGTGGTAGAGGCCCAAGAGGAGCCGAAGATCCAAGAGGCACAGTTGATTTCGACATACCTGCCAAACAAGAAGTACTTTTATGGAAGAATCCTGTAGCAATGCATAAGATGATCAAGAAATACAAGTGTACAGCCCTGATCTGGCAACAAGAATATCAGCTATAGGTGGCCCTGCATATGCAATGTGATTAGACAATATAACCTCAAGAGGCTCTTTCCAAACTCAGCCATTTTTTAATTCTGTAAGAAAGGACAGCTTTTTGATCAGCTACAGAAGCATGTATGAAAAAGGACAGTAAGAAGAAACCATATAGAGTTGCTAACTCTTCAGAAAAAGAACACAAGGGGGACAGTAAGAAAGAAGCAAAGATGGAGGAACAGACCCTTTGATTCAATTTGGGTTCCTGGAAATTCCCTGTTACCCTGTTACCTTTGCAGAGAAAGCAAGAGAGCCCTTTGCTTTGAGAGACTTTTGCCAATAAGAGAACTTGGAACAACCTTTAAAAAATGCCTCTAATATGTAGATCCAGTAAAACTATGCTAAAAAGAGTTAATTCACAACTAGAACATCAACTTCTTATAATTCATGTTATTGTCAGAAGTAATTCTGACTATATTTAGCACTGGGTTAAAGTAACAACTCCTGCTGGTTTTAATAAGAATTTTTAGAGAAACTGGATAAAGCTTCTTCTATAATTTAATGATGCCACAAAAATCAAGCAGATCACACTATTTAATATAGTGGATACTTAGCCCTGCTATTACTGTATTCCAACACTTACATTGAGTTTAATGTAAGTTATCACCATATGTCTGGTATTAAAAAATAATTCAGTCTTTTTTATTGTTTTAATTGTAATTTTCTTCTGCAATATCGTATCGAGATGGTCCACTTCCTTCCTCCCTATTTAGCCTACATATATTAACAGACTTACATAAGGAAGATCAAATCTTACTTTTTAGATATCTTCCACTTTCCCAGTTCACTAGTTTACTACTTGAAACATTGAAGCATATCACATAACAAGATAAAATTAATGTACCATGAAGGACAGATGATAATAGGTTTACCTTGTGGCCATCAACTACATCATCTGAAGCACAATTACACCAGTAGAGATAAAAAGCAAAGAACCCATTTACTTTTAAAAGCTACCCAAGTTTCCCCTCCTGGTAGAAAGTAATTGTCCCCTAAGTGGTTAGAAAGCAGATGGGCTCCACTTACCATACATTATCCAAGCACATCACCAAGCACGCAAGACTAAGTAGGAAAATATCAACTTGTATTCATAGGCAAGTTTGTGCTCAAGAACTTGGTTGGGCACAGGTCCTACTGCGAAGAATACAACACATTTCTGAGAGCCTGCTTGCCATTAACATGTATCAGTTCAGAATTATTGCTCTATTCCCAGAAATCACCTCTCTTTATTTTTCTGTACTAGGTGTTAATCACAGCACTGCATTAAGCACTGGTACCCGCTGCTTCCTGAACAAGAGTTCGCACACAAGGGTCAGAATTCCACTACCGGGCACCTGACATTAACATCTGAACAACAACAACGTAGGCTAAGCTAGTGCAAGATCCTGTTGCATTAGCACTGTAAAACTAAGCATTGTGTGCTGACATCAGTAAAATGAAGAGAGGGAAAACACCACAGAAATGTACACTCTGAAGACACATTTAAAGACAATTACACACCTGGTTGTTGTGCTGCATGTGAGGAGTTAGGGTCTCCATAATGCCCATAATGAAGTGAAGAATTAGGTGGTCCAAAACCTGCAGAAAAGCCTCCCATTCTTGGCTGGGATTGGGAATATGGAGGAGCTGTAACATAACCTTGTTGACTCATGATGGCAATATTCTTATTCCAAGTTTGGAGTTCTCTTCAGGAATCTGCAAAAGAGAAAGTGACACCTGCTATTACTCTTCATTCTTTGGAATATTTTAGAAGGCTGAGAATTATGTTCCCAAAAAGACAGAATACACATTAGAAGGTCAAAATTGACCTAGCAGTTAGGGTAAACAATGCTCTTGTTTGACTGGTTGCTTAGTTTCTTCAACACTGTGAATTTAAATAAATCACTGAAATTATCTGAACAAGATTAATCTCTCCCTGGCCCATGGAGAGAAAAACTCTAAGGATGTGTACGTGGAAGAAAAGTAGAAAGAAAAGTCTAGAATTGTTCCCCTTAATGGGAAAATCTAAACTTCTAATACAACTGAAAAAAAGACAGCGAGTCCAATGCTCCAAATACTAACTGTTCCAAAGAACAGACTGCCACATCAAGAAAAGCAGAGTGACCAGAGTACAAAACTCCTCTGTCAGTCTGTCTCCTATCCTAGCAGACCTATTTTAGATGAGAAAGTATTCCACAATGAAAGTAATATGGTCTCAACAGTACCATATGTTGTCCTTACTGCTACCATGCACCTTTTTCCTAAGCTTTCACACCCTGATTCTGTTGTCTTCAGAGAAAGGGAGAACGAACAAACAAAGAACGTGTTTTCCCACCATGAGATTTGTTCTAAAAGATACTTTAAGAAAACTTTCAAAAACTGGGAAATCTGATGAACGCTAAACCAGATGATTCTATTTCACATGATCAGTTTTCAAATACAGAGCATTTTCCACTAAAGGTTTTGAAAAATTACTGAGGTTATACACATTGAAGCCTTGATTGCCAGCTTTCACTTTCCCAGATAAAAAAATTTATTTCGATATCATGTTGAATTAAAAAACAAACAAACAAACAAACCCACCACAAAACAACAGAATTCCACTGATTTTATTCATGCCCAATTTAAAACTGTTTTGAGAAATGATTAGGATCTGACCCAGTAAACTACTTCTGTAAAAACCCAAGTACACAGGCCAGGCATCCTCAGAGAACTAGAGATCCATTAAATAAACCAGTATTTCAGATGTTAAACGTTCCTTTCACATAGCTTTCCCAACCATCTGTATTGCATGTTCTCTGAGTTGCAGAATGGGGTGGTCTCTGAGCACGAAAACAGCTTGAGGAATTGTGTTTCAGAAGCATGTATGAAGGCACTTCAAAATTAGGTATACCTCCAAGATCACAGCATGGACACACTCAAGCTGTACTAGCACATGGTAGTAGACTGAAGCTATACTCATCAGAAAACCCATCTCGTGACTTCTCTTATTAAACATACTGGAGAAAAAAAAATAAAAAGTTTTACTAATCTTACCCATCAGACAAGAAATCACTTTGAGCTGGGTACCCTCCTCACAACCTGGCCATAGTACTAAGCCACACTTGTCAGCATAGCTTAAGATTTCTCAATTAAACTACCCACACTAAATTGCTTCGGATGGGTAAGCTTGGGGGACTGCCTCCTATTTCTCAGTAAAAAAGGTAAGATAAGAATAGGAAGAAGAAAAAAAATACATATGTTTACACGGAGAGGCTCCTTGCTGTCAGCCATACTTTCTTCCTTTCCCCACCCCCATCTGAAAGGACGTGGCAGTGTGTTTTAGTTACTCCAAAAGACAATAAATCAGTACTAAATTACCTACACAGTCGTATAAACATATATATATTTTAAATCTGTAAGGAGATTGTCACACTGAGCAACAGCCAACACCTTCAGCTATGACAGCATCGAGGGGAAACGACTTCCTCCACCGCTTACTCACTCACACAAAATCTTGCCACGTCAAACTTCCCACAGACAGCATAAATACACGCAGGCTGTCATGAAGAGAGACAGCAACCAAACACAAAAAAAAAGCTTATAGAGCACAGTTCCAGATTCTACTTAAGACCAAGCATATTTAACCGCTTCTAAAGATATGGACACAGAGAAATTCAAGATATAACTAGCTTCAGCAATACCTATGATAGCAACAGATTGCCTAGGTTTTATCAAGTTCCAACAAGAGACACAGATTTTGTCTGGAAATCACATGAGAAAGATCAGAGAAATCTGCTAAACTGAAAGTTTTTCCTGGGTTTATTCACTACAAGTGTCACTGCACATAAGGACAAAACTTCTTGTCTCTCTTAGCCCCAGTTTACTTCATTCCCCAAGGCCTGCACACCACTAAAACAAACACTTCTCCACAACAAACAGCTACTAGAGAATGGGTTGGCATCTTTTTATCCAGAGGATTGCTCTATTTACGCAATGCTCTGCTGCACCAATACCACTGTGAAGATGTAACACTCCATTAAGCACACGTAGAGGATAACACAATAAGCATCATGATCTCAGCTACCTGAAGGGGAACTATTAACTTTATATTAATTTTGAGACACCCTGCTTGGCAATGTAACATCTGGAAAGATGTTACTCTACAACATCATTCTTGCAAATAACGTTTGGCACACATACAGACATGTAAAAAGGAGCATAGGTGCATGCATTACGCTTACTTTTTATAACATACATTCCGGAAAAAGAAAGCAGAAGGTGACACCGACCCCAGCTCCGTGCCCAAACGGCACACGGTTAGCACCTGTCTCCCCATTACCTGAGGCCGCACGTCAGTCAGCGCTGTACAGGTGCTGCTCGGAGCCCCGCGTGAGACACGCCCGCCCGCCGCTCGCCGTGCCCCCACACACGGGCGGCTCTCCCCCCTCACACGGGCGGCTCTCCCCCCTCACACGGGCTTCCACCAACTCCCCCGACCTCCCGCCCTCGGGCTGGCTCACAGGGCGATCCCTAAGCACCCCGGCACCGCTACGAAGCATCCGCTGCTCCCCACACGGGGCACAGCCACGATCTTCCCTCCCTCTGCACCCAGCAAAAAGCAGCGGCCGCAAGCCGAGCGCCGGGACGGCCGTTAGGGCCGTTACCTGGGCGCGGTGTGCAGCCCTCACCCGACAGAGCGCGCGCCACCGGCTCACCCGAGTGCCACGTCTGAGCCCGCCGCGCGCCACCGCCACGCGGCACCCCCGCTCGGGAGCGCGCCCAGCAGCGCCTGCGCACTGCCCGCAGCGACGCTGTGCCCTTAGCGGCTGGGAGGAGACCGCTGGGAAAGGGCGACCGCCTCACGTTTCATGACTTCTTTTTTTAAAAATATATATATATTTCTGAATTTTTAGCTTCATAAGGCTGCCGTGCTTGCCGCGTCTGCCGGCCTGAGGCGGGACCTGCCTGCTAGCTGCCGGCTTTGAGGAAAATCGGGAAGGGGCCCAGAAAACTGGGTGATCTTTAAGGTCCTTTCCGACCCAAAAGCCATTGTATGGCTCTGTGAAGTTCTAGAAATATGTTGGTCGCTCCGAAAGTAATGCCTCCTGCTTATTTCCATGGAAACTACAGCAGATACAAAGAGCACAGTAACACTATTTGATAGAGCAAATTTTCAGCTACAAAACACAATTTTTCAACATAGTCACCACCATGCATTTTTGCCAGCATGGAATAAGAGCCTATGTGTTGCATACATCAAATTCTGCACCAGCAGAAGTAACCCGCTGCTTTTGTTCCCCCTTCTGAGCTGAAATGCACCACCCACCCCCTCACTGTGCTCACATCCACTGTTTGGTCTCCACAAAACGTTCAGCAAGTGTCAATGAATATCAGTGGGTGCCACTGTTTCCGCATGGAGGAATTCAGTGACACACCTTTGCTTCATACACACTTCAATGTCAGATGCCATTTTGTCAGGCTGCCCCTCTGCTGCGATCTGTCACACAGCACCAAAATGTAATGGAGTATTGTTGGGCAGGTTCAGCCTCTACTGCCACACCACCAACATCTGCCTCTGACATTGTGGGCCAACAACATAAAATAGGCATTACTTTTGGAGCCACCCTCATACTTTTTCTCACATGCTTTTAAGGCATATGTCTATGACATTACTCATATATACATAAAATTATGCCACCTGAATATCTAGAGTAAAATGCGATATAGGAACATGAACATCACGTGTTTGTCTACCCCGGTTTCAGTTACTGCCTTGGTTGCAGGATAAAAGCAATGTTTTTCTAATTAACACAGTAGAAGCACGAGAGTAAATGAGAAAGGTGTGTTGGTCCAAGTCAAAAAACAATTTTTGTGGGGTTAAGAGTAAAAAAAGGCAGACAGGCAAAAAAAGAAAGGGAAGGGAAGGGAAGGGAAGGGAAGGGAAGGGAAGGGAAGGGAAGGAAACAACAAACCAAACACCTCATTCAGCTAAAGGCAGCACCTGGAATTCAGGCTCTACTGGCTTTCTCATCCTTTGAATGCTTGTTCTACAGCCTCAGTAAAGCTTTTGAAAGGCAGATTTTGGGGCTGAATAGTTTTACATGGAGCTAAATTCTCAGTAACATATATTTCAGGACAAGACTGTCAAAAACGTTTAATACTATACAAAAGAATTCTGAAAAAACATGCCAGTGCCTTTGAAATAGATATCAAAAGAAGTCTACAGGAGCATCGTTGCCATGAATGAGTTGCTTGAAGCCTCAAGAGGCAACACAAAGTGACAAGAATAAGCCTTGACCTGTCTTCATACACCACTGAATAACATAAGCTGATTTTCTAGCCATTACTGAGGGCCAATACTATTGGATATGTCAACAAAAATCTGCTGAAACTTTTCAGATCTCTCACTGTCTAACCAGAATGGAAATGTAGTCCAGGAGGTGGCAAGCATCAGCTGAGCTGCATATGGTTTTGGCTGCAGAGTATCAGTGACTCTTCCATAAGCAGGATGCAAAACAGTGCCTTTCAGCACCGCTGTGCTGCCATTTCACCAGTTGTCCCTCCCTCTTTTGCTGGTTATATGGACACATACAATTACCTTATGCAAAATTCTTTTGAAATCTCAAGCTACTGAGAGGAAAATAATGATGTTAAGTTTGGATGTCCGCTATTTTGCTGTGGAGACAGGCTTGCTTGTACCGCCAGCCCTGTTGTGTCTAGCCTGCAGCTATTAACAGTATGCAGCACAGAAAAGTGCTGCACTTACTTGGCCGCTGAATACTTACTATCAGATTTCTCCTCTGTGAAATCAGCTCCAGTGAAGTTGAAAGAGGAGATCAGCAAGAGATAGCAAGGAGAAGCGATGCTATTGTCAGTTCTTCCCCTGTTTCAGGATGGCTCAGGACGCCTCTTTTTTGGAGACCACAGCTTCCCTTCCATCTGCATGGAATGCTGAGGCAAAAGGCATCCAGTGTGCCATGATCCTGACATTCTGAAGCTACAAATAATACTCATCTACAGTTTCCATCTATAAACATTAAAAGTAATTTAAGGTCTTCAATTTCAGAAATGTGGAAACATCATTAAAGATTTAAGTGCATTACTGACCTGGAAAGTAATTTCATAAAAAAAAATGACACTTCAGGATTGCTAAACTGGTGTCACTTCATTTTAGTTAAATCATTTTAATTAAACTCTACTATAAAATCTGAGTCAGATTTTTCTTCTCTATAAGTGATGAAGGTCTTGTGGGTAAATTACCTTTCTTTAAAATCAGTTCATCATGAAGTTGTACCTATGCAACACTATTGAAAAAGAATATGATTTCAGATATTTAAGATCTAATTTAGAGTTATTACAATTAAAGTAAATGGGATAATTTTTCTAAATCTAGGTCCTTTTTTTTCATTCTGATTAAAAAACAGCGAATCCTCTGCCTCCAAAACTTTGAATTTAAAGTTCTTATTATATTTTTTTCTAATAGATCTGAAACAAAGAAAACAAAGTCTTCCATCACCGTAGGATATACTGGTTATAGAATCAACAAGAGTGCTCTAAAAGACTAACTGAGATCTTTCAGAGAGCAATATTCTTTTCTTTTTCTTTTTTTCTTTTCTTTTTTTTTTTTTTTCCCCCTGATGACTTTAATCATTTGGGACTGATCTGTTCCCTGAAATTATTACCAGCGGCCTAGAAAAGCCCCTCATGGGCAAACAGACTCCATGTCTCTGTGTCATAACACACTGCATTAAGACAATGCATGATTCAGCGAAACCTAAATCCTAACCTAATCTTCCCATTTAGAGGATGTCTTTAAAAAACGTCCTTAGCAGAAGCTGCCAAGAAGAATGAGAACAACAATATGATGCATTTGAGATACAGACATGTATCTCTCCCGGTGATAGCTACAGTAAGACTTTTCTAACAGTTAACATTGATTGTGTTAATATGCAGCTGTTCAGTTAACATCTGCAGTTCAGTGCTATATCATTTTTTTCTATCAAAATATATTCTAAACCATTCTTTAAGGGAGGATGTAGACAATCTCAGGTATGTTAAGAAAAGTGTTTTATCACAAGGAATGGCTCATAAAACTCCCAAAGTTCTACATATTAAAAGGCTTTTTTTTGTTGTTGGTGGTACTGTTTTTCTCTTAATTTCATTTGTATGTCTTGCAGACATAACAACAGGTTTGTTTTTGCATAGCATCAAAAACCCCTAAAGGCTGCTTACATGTACTTTTCTTTTCCTATGTTGCTTACAATAAATCAGAAAAGTCTTCAGTGTTTTGTCTTCGGTATAGTTATGATCTATGGACAACAGTTTACTGTAAAGCATTTTACTTTAGAAGTAAAATGGAAATGAAAATTTATAATTTGTTTAAAACAAAAGAAAAGACAACTTTTCTTTTTTAAAGCAATGAGATATTGAAGGGATCGTGGTTTTTTTCCTGAAAAAAAAAAGTGTGACTTTGAGGTCAGACTAAAAAATGTGAAGAAGAGGAAAGATTAGTATTTCAGGAAACAGCACCCTACTGAAAGAAGAAACACATCAATACTTTGACTTGTTGCATTTCTCATATAAAAAACTAGGCATCCTATAATCACAAATAGGGTTACTATAGAAGTGAATACTGATCTCTCAGTTAAACAATTTTAGTAGCATTTAGAAAATATTGAAGTACACCCTTTAATGACTGCCCTATGTAAGACAAAAGCACAGGCAGAAAAGGGTTTTTAGAATATTAGGCTGATGTAGCTGCTGTTATTTGGGGAAAATAACACAGTGATGTTAAAATCTTGGGCATACGGTCATTGGTACATAATTTTCTCTTAAATAATTGGTTGTAATTAGATACTTCCTATAGTGACTATCCACTATCCATTAGTCCTATTCCACATTAAAGGACAAATTAACTTTTTTTTTTTTTTTTTCCCCATGATCAGACACTAATGAAGCAGCTGATTATGCAGAGTACATAGAACCAAAATCAAGCCAAACAGAGGGGCCACTGGGACACAGTTAGGAGTTGCTGAGCACATGGATCACAAAAGAGATTCTCCTTTACTCACTATCTGACTGAGGACCTCTCGCTCCACAGTGATGGAAAACACAGTTCTACCTCAGGCTGCTTCCAGCATACCATACGCAAAGAGGTCCTGACCCCTCACATTCATTAAAGTTTTCCAAATATTTTAAAGATGTAAAGTTGTAAATCCGAGCACCCTGCTGAAATTCCAGTTCGCAAAATTATAGCCTGTCTGTCTGAATTCCTCTGCAAATTCATTTAACTGAATATTAATCTCTGTTCCCTGTTGTGAACTGAAGTCTTGTTGCACTTGTACAGTTGCTGGTTGCCTTTGAACAGCTGCATTGTTCCGCCCTAGAAATGGCTGCATTTTCTTACAATCTGTATTGGCAGAGGAGAGGAAGGGCGGAAGGGCTGGGAATGTGTCATTCCCTCTCAGCCTCAATCATCTTTAAACAGTGGCAAATGGTAAATCCCCAGTGATAAATCCTTTTGCCTTCACAGTCCCCAGCAGAGGACAAAAACCAACCTCCATGGAGGACAGTCCAATCCTTGCCTACCTCAGAAAGCGTTTGTAAAGTTTACTGGCACATTTGCAAACATAAAGGTATGTTTGCAGATAAAGCATGATATGCAACTGAAATGGTGTTTAATGCCATTATTTCCCTAAGAGACTCTCTTTGGGTCTTGTGAATAGGGCACCTGCTTTAAAGCTAAGTTCCCTATTTCTTGTTATCTTGGCCTCTGTTAGGTAGAATCACTCTTTCCCTGAAACTCGGTAAACCAGAAATGACTATAAATGTTCTAAGGACCACAAGATCTATGCAAGTCAAACATTATAAAAGCGAATGTGCTTTTGAAAACTCACTGTGGTTGCTTTTCTAGGAAAGATTTTCTGGCTAGTTCAAGCCTCCGGATTTTTCAATGTCTGCAAACTGCAAGGCTCATCTCCTAACTCTCAGTGGCTGTTGCTATTTTGGTTTTCTAATGAAATCAACATTCTTGCAACTTGATCTGGAACATTTACAGGAGATAGATTCAGCGTTCTGAGAAAACTGCTGTGATGTTTCAGTTGGGGAATTTCAATTATAATTTCTAATTAGTTTAGTACTGTCTAAGATGCATGAGAGTGGAAGATTGCATTGCTAGTTCTTAAAGAAAAGAACCCAAGACTTGATTATCCTGCTGTAACTGCTACATAACAAACTGTAACATAAAAACACAGGTGAGAACTTCTCATGATAACCTGATGAATAATGTATGATACATAAAGCACTGTGAATAAACATTAAGCCATCGCTGACAGTCTGAGAAAGGACAGCAGAAAGTTATGTGATCCTTTCCATGTTTGCTTGATTAAAGTATGGAATTCCTGAAACTTAGATACATTTCACTTTTACATTCAAAAGCATCTGAAGTAGCCCTACTTTGATCAGCTTTCATGTTATATCTCCCTCCGATGTATAAAATTTCTGTGTTATTGGAGTCTTGCTAGAGAAGAGTACTCAAGTGTACTGTCATAAAAAAGGGAAACTATATCTGAGCAAGAAGCTGCCAAACACTTCATAGAAAACTATTTGATTAATTTTCTCTGCTCTCTCATTGGAAAACATGGGATGAATTTACAGACTGTCTTTTCCTTTTGACCAGTTAATAACTCACTTGCTTGTCAGCCAGTTCTAGTGACCATTCAACACAACTCCCTCTGTTATTACTGAAGCCATTTCTGTTCCATATAATTGATTGCCTATGGCATCTCATATAATTTTATTCCCTGTCTCTTCTAGGTTGATATGATGAGCAGGATTAAGTTGTTTTCTACTTGTCAGTACTGAGAAATATTCCTAACTGCTGAATGAATCTACTGTATAAGAAAAACAGCTTTTCAAAATTACTAAGAAAGCACTTGAGATGCCAGTGCTTTTCTGTTTATCCATACTCATCTTCATTGTGCTTCTGCCTTACACCACTCTTAATGTAGGAGTAAGAAATCTACTACCAGAGCATGGAAAAGCAATATAAGTACTAGACAGCAGTAAAGGAAATTGATCTAGTATTTGTAAAAAATACCAGCATTTCTTACAAAAGTATTTATTTTTCAGAATGCTGTGTTGAGGCTATTTAGATACCTCTTATATCAACTATTTGATTCCTTCCCCATCACCAATAAAGAAACCCACATCAGAATTAAATAAAAAAGAAATCAGAATTAAAGTTAAAAATCCATCACATTATCTGTATATGATAGATCTAACAAAGGGATGGCAGCTGGCATGAAAATAAGAAAGGGCAGAACCAAAATGCATACTCGATTTGCTGCGTGGGTACACAAAAAAACTCCTGCCCAAGATTTGCAGACATTGTCAGTTGTCTGGAAATCCAGCAGGTCCATGCCAATACCAGCTAAGCAGTAGATTATCACCTAAAGCAGAAGCCTGCGTCAAAGACAGAAAGAACTATGAAGTTTGGAAACTGGTTCTTGGAAAGAAGATGCAGCATAGCAGGAAAGGATGTAGGATCAGCAGGGGTTAAACATCAAGGTGTTTTTGAGGGCTGACTTTTCTAATATGCTCCATTTGGCAAGGAGTTAGCTATCAAAGCAGAGAGCTGGAATTCTTGTTCCTATAGCCATGAATGAAGATATCTGAATTGCTTTTTAATCTATTGCAGTTATTTGCGCGCTGGGTTAAGATTTCATGCTGGGAGGTCCTTGCTGTATCCTCTTTGTTGTTACTGTTTCTCTGGTAAAAATCTACACAGAACCATCCAGATGCAGAGAAAAAAGAAATGCTGGTAGCCTTACGCAGCTGTAACTTGATGCTGCAGCAACTCTTTGTGCGCTGCCCCCTTGCTAGATGCTGTAGTTAGAACCACCAACATCAGGCTCACTGGGGAAGACTGAAAAAGATGCTTTACAATATTTGGGTATATTAGGTGCCTGTTAGAAAGTGCTTTGCAAACCTTAGAACTTATCTTATGCATGGAAAGAGGGAAGAGTAGGTACTACAGAAGGATAAAAACTCTCAAACCATTCACTGATATTTTCTGAAGTTCAAGCAGATTTCTCAAAGTTATACTGGAGATTGGCTATTTTCCCCATTTTAAAGGCCCAGACCAAAAGTTAGATGTTAATTTACCACTGTAATAACTGAACCCAAGTTTCCTGAGGCCCATACTGTAACACAATTTTCCTCTGATTCTCCTGTTCTTATTTTCATAAATTCATTCTTACGAGACTTCCAAGTAGAAAACAATGTGTGCTTTAAACTGCAGTACAAAAATAGTTGATTTTTATGCTGGACATGAGCCATGCATGTAATCAAGTGTGCTTTTTAAAAGCAACTAGTCAAAGGGAACGAATCACTTTTATGCTACCTAACACAAAACAAGCTTCAAAAACGGATGAAATTTGAGAATTCATCAGATTAATTTCAAATCTTCAGGATCTCTTCCATCTTCAGTGCCATGCTAAACCATCCTTTCAAATTTTAACACACCATTAAAGCCTAATTCTTAGCTTATCTTAGCTCATCTATTTTTCAACTGAATATGATATGGTTGCTCTTGATTTATGCCACTGTAGCACATCAGAGGAGTGTTCAATATAGCATATTTGTTTAGTCCAATAAGTAGGCATGAAATGTTGTTTACTTACGTAAGGAAGAAAGGAGGTTAAAAAGCTGACTGCCTAAGGTGAACTACTAGACAAAAGATGCTGTATTAATTGACACCCATCTTTAAATGACATCTTTGAACAGCAGGGTGAAGTATTATGGCATAGTTGATAGATTAAGATGGATTAAGATAAACATAAAACTTACTTTTAAATCTTGTAAATCTTGTAAATCTACTTACGTTTACATTACATTCAAGACTCAAAAGCTTTTGCACTGAAGGTACAGTTTTGATTCGCATAGACTCTGTTAAAAAGAATGTATGCCAAAACCAGGAAGAAAATACCACAAATAGAGTTTTCTTTTCAAAATTTAGAATCTTTCATCAGAGCTTTTCCAACTACTGGAGCCAAAATGCAGTCACCCCATCTCCTGGGAGTTGAAATGGAGGAAGACACCTAAGAGTCTCCCCCAGTCATGAGAGAAAAGAAGTTTTTGCTTGCTAATATCAAGTGGTAAGTAGAAACTGCAATAGAATGACAAATGGAAACAGGAATTCCAGATCGGTCTTTGCCTACAGAGGATCTGTGACACGCTGCGACCCACCTAGGCATCATCTAGAGAGTAGGTCTTCACTAATCTATATCCTGGCATGGTGAACTGAATGGTTACAAGGAAAAACTTTGTATGAATTGCTGCTATTCATTGTGTTATCAATCAGTAATTCTCAAGGATATTAACTTAGTTTCTATTCTGCATTAATAAACTTCAGCTTATGGCTGGAGTTACTATTGTGTTACTATTACTCATTCCGCAAAGAACAGGACAGGGAACAAAGAGGTAGGGGCCAGATAAACAGGCAAAGGTTTGACCTTTCCTCGATGTCTAAAACTTTGTTAACCTTAACTGAGCTGGAATGGAGGTGAGGTAATTTGTTTCCAGCAGAGAACAAAAACAGATTAGTTTCCCACCTTTGAGAGAGGTGGGCTGAGCACTATTCTGCATTGCCCCCAACACTTGGCAGATTGCAGACTTACAGCTTTTCACAAAACTAGAGGGCAACCCTGCGTACTTCAGTTTAGAAAGAGATTTATTTCAGGTTCTAAAGCATCACTGGATTTATTTTATATTTCTGAGAAAGTGTTCTTTCAAATCAGATCCAGACTCAGAACATTTCTCTGCATCTTCCACTGCAATTCATTTCCTGGTTTTGAATCAAAAAATAACAAAACGTGGGAATAGTTCTGAAATCCTAACCACTACACAGTATCTAGCCTGATAATCCACAATAGGGATTAAAATTTGAAGCCTTTACCTTTACCAGTGAGAAAATGCTCATGCCTCTTATGAGTGCAGGCAGATATTTCCTGTCTGGCCCTAGAGGCATCTAATAAATATCTAAGTGTTCTATCTTTAATTTCTTTTCTCCTCACTAAGATCTTCATATTACTGTTTTACAGTATCTTTACCACCACACGTCTGTGCTTTCAATCAGCAAACCCTATTTAGTTTGCAGTGCACAGCTAAGTTCCTCACGCAATCAAACATCTGGAGTCTATTAATTTCTCTTGTAGGACAAGAGAAACTTGATGGGGGAAAAATGAAGAGCAATCAGCTTTAATGAATGTTAGCTGGAGCTGTGCAGCTTGAACCTTCCGTCAACATACTTCATTCACTTTGTCCATCATTTTAAAACTTTTCCAAAAATTAAATCCTTTCCATGTGGCTCTGTTTCTTGTTGCTTCTAAAGCCAAGAAAACAGAATTAAGGCTAGAAATTAAGCAGAAATGTATTTTTTACTTCTATAAGGTTTGGGGAAAATGTTATGTAGCTCTGCATTCAAAATTTGCTTTTACCTTATACAACTACTGAATTATATTACTGTTAAACAATGAATATCATTAGGCAATGATTCAGGACAACAACACAGGCTGCATTGCCTTATATTACTTTTAGCTTACAGAAGACACTTTGTTTTAAAAACTCATTTGAAGAGATCTGTTTGATGAGGCCATTTTCAATTCATTTGGAAGAGACTGTATTTCATGTTTTTTTGAGTGGCACGGTTTGATTTTAATTTTTTTTTTTCCACTTAACGCAAGTGTGGGTTTTTTTCCTGTGTAATTAATATACAAACAAAACAAGAAACATTGCAAATCTGTTTTCTTTCTCTATTTCCTTCTCTTTTTCCTTCTCTCTCTCCTTTTTATTTTCCTGTTGATTCTCCCATTTGGCTGAAATTACATAAAAAACAAAATGTGTATTTTATTAAATAGTTTACAGATGATCCAGTTAGAATTTCCAAGAAGGAATTTTTAGGGAACTAGTTGATTTTATGTGAAAAAAAAAAAAAAATCAGATGGAAAGGAACGAAATACATAAAAAGGAGAAAACCGTACCATCAAGGTATTTAAGCACTAAAATGCTGCCCATAAATTAGAGATCACGATATCCCCTTTCCCTCTCTCTATTTCTCATTACTAAGGAATGGATGGAAAGGTTTGCATTTTTAAACAATCCACAGTTGTAGGGTACTTTTGAAAGAAACTATAGGTGAAATGACAGCTTTTCTTTTATTGCAGAATGAAATACTACAATACATCTTTTTTCCTTACAAGTTTGTCAAATGTCTTCTGAATCTAGCTACATAATTTCTTGATTCACATCAGATTTTACAAAAAAATCAATGTCAATAAAACACAAAACTAAAAGCTGGAAATCATAATGAGGAATATTGACCATCTGGATAAACATGACTTATCTGGGAAGAGTTAAGATGGTTTTCATAAAAGGAAGACTCACAACTGTAAGGCTGTCCTTTGAAGGGATCAAGAAACACAAGGATAAGACTGATCTAATTGATCTTGGATTTACACAAGGCTTTCAACAAATTCCTTCACCAAAGGCTTTTAAGAAAACTAAACAGCCATACTGTAACATGGCTTAAAAGTATGAAGGTGATGCACGCTGGGGATTGTTTNAGGGAAGGGAAGGGAAGGGAAGGGAAGGGAAGGGAAGGGAAGGGAAGGGAAGGGAAGGGAAGGGAAGGGAAGGGAAGGGAAGGAAACAACAAACCAAACACCTCATTCAGCTAAAGGCAGCACCTGGAATTCAGGCTCTACTGGCTTTCTCATCCTTTGAATGCTTGTTCTACAGCCTCAGTAAAGCTTTTGAAAGGCAGATTTTGGGGCTGAATAGTTTTACATGGAGCTAAATCTCAGTAACATATATTTCAGGACAAGACTGTCAAAAACGTTTAATACTATACAAAAGAATTCTGAAAAAACATGCCAGTGCCTTTGAAATAGATATCAAAAGAAGTCTACAGGAGCATCGTTGCCATGAATGAGTTGCTTGAAGCCTCAAGAGGCAACACAAAGTGACAAGAATAAGCCTTGACCTGTCTTCATACACCACTGAATAACATAAGCTGATTTTCTAGCCATTACTGAGGGCCAATACTATTGGATATGTCAACAAAAATCTGCTGAAACTTTTCAGATCTCTCACTGTCTAACCAGAATGGAAATGTAGTCCAGGAGGTGGCAAGCATCAGCTGAGCTGCATATGGTTTTGGCTGCAGAGTATCAGTGACTCTTCCATAAGCAGGATGCAAAACAGTGCCTTTCAGCACCGCTGTGCTGCCATTTCACCAGTTGTCCCTCCCTCTTTTGCTGGTTATATGGACACATACAATTACCTTATGCAAAATTCTTTTGAAATCTCAAGCTACTGAGAGGAAAATAATGATGTTAAGTTTGGATGTCCGCTATTTTGCTGTGGAGACAGGCTTGCTTGTACCGCCAGCCCTGTTGTGTCTAGCCTGCAGCTATTAACAGTATGCAGCACAGAAAAGTGCTGCACTTACTTGGCCTCTGAATACTTACTATCAGATTTCTCCTCTGTGAAATCAGCTCCAGTGAAGTTGAAAGAGGAGATCAGCAAGAGATAGCAAGGAGAAGCGATGCTATTGTCAGTTCTTCCCCTGTTTCAGGATGGCTCAGGACGCCTCTTTTTTGGAGACCACAGCTTCCCTTCCATCTGCATGGAATGCTGAGGCAAAAGGCATCCAGTGTGCCATGATCCTGACATTCTGAAGCTACAAATAATACTCATCTACAGTTTCCATCTATAAACATTAAAAGTAATTTAAGGTCTTCAATTTCAGAAATGTGGAAACATCATTAAAGATTTAAGTGCATTACTGACCTGGAAAGTAATTTCATAAAAAAAAATGACACTTCAGGATTGCTAAACTGGTGTCACTTCATTTTAGTTAAATCATTTTAATTAAACTCTACTATAAAATCTGAGTCAGATTTTTCTTCTCTATAAGTGATGAAGGTCTTGTGGGTAAATTACCTTTCTTTAAAATCAGTTCATCATGAAGTTGTACCTATGCAACACTATTGAAAAAGAATATGATTTCAGATATTTAAGATCTAATTTAGAGTTATTACAATTAAAGTAAATGGGATAATTTTTCTAAATCTAGGTCCTTTTTTTTCATTCTGATTAAAAAACAGCGAATCCTCTGCCTCCAAAACTTTGAATTTAAAGTTCTTATTATATTTTTTTCTAATAGATCTGAAACAAAGAAAACAAAGTCTTCCATCACCGTAGGATATACTGGTTATAGAATCAACAAGAGTGCTCTAAAAGACTAACTGAGATCTTTCAGAGAGCAATATTCTTTTCTTTTTCTTTTTTTCTTTTCCTTTTTTTTTTTTCCCCCTGATGACTTTAATCATTTGGGACTGATCTGTTNTTTTTTAATTAAAAAAAAGAGTATGAGACAGCTTCTTCTATAAAGAATGAGTAATTATTCTATTTATCTTCCCTTGAAAACAGATGACTGAGCTGGATATGACAGTTGTCTATAAAATAAGTAGCCTAGGGTGGCTGGGCACTTCTTGTTGAGTTACTTCTGGTACAAGAAGCAGGGGATGTCAAATGAACCTGTAGGATCCAGACTCAAACAAGAAGAGGTGATTCTTTCTGTCATGTATAGTTGGGGATTACTTTCTACAACCAGCTATCAATATCAAAAGTTATGTGGGCTCAAAAGGAGGCAGGAAAAAATAACAGAAAAGAAATTCGTAACTGTTATTAAATACACAGGAACTGCATTTGGCTGAGGTATTTCTTCAGTGGTACTCACTGAATATCACCGAGGAAAGTAGCATACATTTTCCATGTTCTTACTCTTTTTCATAAACTGTCTTTTTTTTTACCCCTTGCCAGGATATACATCCTCACTTAGGTCTAAGTACTACTACTTAGCTACTTTTATTTTACCATGGCTCATCAGTGCTACTGTGCTAGATTTTTTGACTGGCAGTTCTTGCAAGCAGATGAGCAGTTGGGAGTTTGCCCTGGATTCTTTTTCATAAAGATCTTATCACAGAAGATCAAATTTCAAGCTAAACTCTTGCCTGTATTTGGTGTTGGGTGAGCTCTGGCATTTGTAATGTGATGACTTTCTAAAGTTAATTTTTGTTGCATAACATTTTTATCAGTCGTTGCCCTGTACTTGATGTTTTGGTTTTAGAGAAAATGATGGAGATGAGGGCCATGCTTAAGTGTCTGTCTTTGCTGTTCAATTTAAAGTTTTCAGTGATCTTCAAAAATTCTCTCTGAAATGATGCAATTTATTTGTACCATAGAGACCAAATATCAACCAAAATATCGTAAACCCCACAAATGACTCCACTTTTACGATAATGTGTCCAGTTTCTGACCAGCATTTAGAAATCCCGAAGGATGCAGAGAATGCACAAGAAGATAAGAATACTATTAAAAAGCAAGATATGCTGAGGCATAAAGACATATATGGCAAATGGGAGTAGTTAATGCCTATGGAGCATTATTTGATAGAGATTAGGACGCAGGAAGCTTTGCATCTCACCATTATGGGAATAGCTTAGTTACAGAGTTCAAATGTTTTTCTTACTGAGGAGCAAGCAACAACTTCTCTCTTATGAGAAAAAATAAAATAAAATTAAACAGCAATTTGTTTGGAACTGTTGTTATAAAATCCCTTCAACAGACTACTAGGAAAGAAATACATATTTTTTCTATCCCTGTTCTCCTGTGAGGACCTTCATCCTTGTCAGTTCAAGCAAAGGACTCCACAGTTTAAGTGTTCCATGTCAAAAGCTTTGCCATCATACCTGATTACTCCTTTCTTTTTTTAGTATTATTTTCACAGCTTGTTCTAGAGTTGTCAATACTACACAATATAAATAAAAACTCAGGGCTTAAAAACAATTTCTATGTGGAGATCAGAGGTCTCAGCACCACTGATAATATCTATTGCTGCTGCTTCCACTAAACTGTGGGGCACCATGTAGATTCACAAAGCAGAATTAAGTAGAACATTAAACAAACACTGAAATATTCAGCTTTAAGAATCCAAAAGCACTAGCACATAATCCTACATAAAACTGTTATTTTTGCCTTTGAAGAGAAATTTCTCCAACTTTCCTCGTAGTGATTTTGGCCAAAATCACTGAAATAATTTTACATATCAATTTTATGTTGTCTTTTGCTATAACAATCAATTAAGTGTTTCTCTCTGCTCTTTTGCCTCAAAGATGACAAATAGAACAAGGGTGGGAATAACATCAGAGAAGACCAACTACTGATATTTCACCAACTGTATGGAGATACATTAAAAAAATCCAACTGTTCTGACTTATTTTTTCCAGCTGAGTGATGATTAAACAAGCTTGCTCCATGTTATCATTTCACACATTTCTCCTGTATGGTCAAAAGAGATAAAAGTATCTATATCTAGTAAAAGTTCCTGTCAACTATGTGACCATTCAGATGCAGAAGAGTTTAATTATGGTACATTTTACCTTGTTTTCTACAGTAAGTTTTCGGAGACATTCATAAACAGAGATCAGATTTGATTATTCCTTTTTACCAAAATGATAAAAAATAGCCTAGTACAAACTCAAAAGCACCCTAGCAGTAATGAAACTGTAAATTTTCTTACAAATAAAATATATGAAGGGCCAGTATTCTGTAAGATTCATTTTCCTAAAAAAAAAACAAAAAACAACAAACACCCTATTTTTGTATTTACTGGAGTGCTGGAGGGCATTTTTTGCAGCTATATGCCTAAGAATTTTACTGTCATAAAAGTATCTATAGCAACTTTTATCAGTAAGAAAAGGAGAGAATTTTATCTACAGCAAGATTTTGCTCAGGGAAAGATTTAAAAAAGTGTCTGCTATAGCAACAGATCAACATTGCACAAGACAGTAAGAATCAGCTAGCCCTCTCAAACGGAGTTATTTTAAACCAGGCTTTTTTTTCACTCAAATGCTGTCTAGCAAAGCTCCTTTAAATACTATTCCCTTTCTGAGTATGGTTTGTCTGGCAGAGTTTTTTTGAACTATTTAATTTTATGCCAGACCATGCTTCTTCTGCTTCTCCTGAGCCTTTGACTTGTAGTCAGTAAAAAAAAAAAACACCTTCAAGTAAATCCTGACATTGAGAAAGTGACATTTTTCTCTGTTTATTTAGGGAACTTGTCTCTACCCAGTCTTTGGGTTACCTTAGTGCCTTTACATGTCTGATGAAGGGCTCAAGTACCTCAAAGCTTGCCTACTTTCTCCATAGTATTTCAGTCTAACAGAAGACTCTGCCTCTACCTCAGTATTTTGCCTAATGGTCTTTAGAGAACAATGCTATTTAAAGAACCTTGCTGCAGCAATTGGAAGCATCACTCCATAGACATTGAATTGATGGACAAATAGGCTTACTTTTAAACCCTCATCAACTATCAGCTACTTAGTAACTTAAAGACCAAGTGTTTCCCACTGTCCTGACATCTCCAAATATGTTGAACTAGCCATCCAAAACCACTTTGTACTGACACCTTTTAAACCACTCCAATTAGACCTACAGGAGCTCAGCTGTCTACAGTTAGACCACTTCAAGTCAGCAACTGGGAGCAGAACTGCAAATAGGCCTTGTAATGCAGCAGCTAATTAACTTCACACAGAATCAGTTCTTTTTATGCTTATGATAAGGTTACCTTTTGTTTGTACATCAGCTGTTGATAGCATCAGTAGAGAGAACTGGTATAATTGGCATCTCATTCCATCAGCTCCTTTCCTTTCCCCGGTGGAAAAGGCAGCAGTCTGCATAAGAACAGGTATTATTAGGGTCTAACAATGCTTCAGATCATTGAAAAACAGCAGTGGATGCTAAACTATACCGAGGCTACAGAGAACAAGTGAAAGAAGCAATTTTAGGACTGGGAAATTGCAAAGTTTTTCTTTTTTTTTGAGAGGGGGGCATACCTATAGTGCTGCAGTCAGTGCAGGCAGGATGAAAATGAAAATCCTAAAAAAGCTTTCAGTATAATTGTATTATTAATTCAGAGGACATACACAATGCTTCACTTGAAATTCTGCTTTCTTCGTTTGGAGTATGAACACAAGAAATAGGTAAATTTTAAAATGACTGGCACTGTTTACTAAACTAAACTTATGTCCTAAATCATCACTGGGAAATATACACTTCTTTCTGCATTTGTTTTGATTTAGCTGTCTTGAGAGACACATGTTTAAAGGCAGGCTTTTCTGCCTCACGGCCGAATCTCTTTGTGTGCATTTCCTAAGTGTTACTTACTTTACTTTGAAGGTGGGCTGAGCATAGGAATCTGACGAAAGAGTGGGCTGTGCCTTGATCTGAGAGCTCTTACATTCTTCTGAATGAATACATTTGCTAGTGCAGTACGCAGCAGCAGCAACAGTGTGGTGCTCTGGGTCTCCAGCTCTGCCTCAGGCTCACTGAACATCTGCAAGACAAATTTTTTTATATTCTGTAAATGAATGCTGCCTAATTGCACCAGGAAAATGGGCACGGGGGATTATATCTGCATTGCTATGAGTGGAGGGGCGCCTTGGGGCTTTAGATTGCAAGGTGGCAAGGAGCAAAAGCAGCCTTTGCAAATCGCCAAGGTAGGATTATGAGATGTTGTCAGTGTTTTGTGAACATGAGTGAAGAGAATACTTTGCTAACTATATACTGTCTCCAGTGAAATTGTTGGTGTGGATCGTACTGAGATGTTTGTTTGACTGTGCTAATGTGTTTTGTGGGGATTATACAGGTGCTGATTGTGTTTGTTTCAATAAAAAGTAATGATTACTTTTTGAGAGTTAACAACTATTGCAAACGTCTTCTTGAATGTAAAAGATCTAAAACTGAGATGATGTATGCCTTTCAGCTCCTATGTGATCTGCCGTATGTTTTTGAGTGCACTCAGCATATTGCAAAACTGAATCTCATATTAGGAAACACTGTTTCAGTCATTTATTTATGATACTTCTCTTCTCTAGGCAAAGAATAAGTACAGCTTTATCATGAGAAAATGTTCTTACTATTTTGGGAATCCCAGAAAGAATTACACCAAGTTATCTCTGTTTTTGGAAAGTTATCCGGTCCTAGGAGCAGCC
This sequence comes from Pavo muticus, assembly GCA_016647715.1. Taxonomy (NCBI): domain Eukaryota; kingdom Metazoa; phylum Chordata; class Aves; order Galliformes; family Phasianidae; genus Pavo; species Pavo muticus. The sequence goes on along the minus strand of JACDJE010000286.1, from coordinate 762,380 downwards.
TTAATAGAAGCCAAACATTTCCTTTTATATTTCATGAACAGCACTGAAAATAACTGAATGCCTCATAAATTATGTATGAAATGAAAGCAAAACAGACAGTAGAGAAGTTCAGAAAAAATAAGAATTGGTAACCCCGAGCCACAAAAGTAATACTTTAAAAAGTGCTGTTAAAAATCAGTGCTCATTCCATTGCAACAATGACGATTTGTCATAGCTTTTGAGGCTTATGTAACTGTATGGAGCTGTGTTCTGTTTTCCTAGACAAGGGGGACAAATTTTGTCTGGAGCACTGGGATCAGCAAAATACCATTGGCTGAAACAATACAGGGACTGCTCACCATACAATGAACTCTGCCCTGTTAAATTGAGAGAGATTAAAATATATAAAAATAGGCGGAGAAACAAGATGCCGAGGGATCTCCAGATCACCTTTTAGTTCTTGGTAGTCCCAGTACACTCAGTGTTAAGTTTTTTGAACTTACATGTATTATTTTAGGTCAGTAGTTCAGTTATTTAAGCTCTAACTTTCTTAACCTGTCAATATACTTATTAATTAGTCACATTTAATTTACTGGAGCAGTTAACTTTTTCACAAATAGCAGAACAATATGTGCAAGTCTACTTCATCTTATAAAAGAAGGTCTTTTTAGTTCCTCAGTTAAGGAAACATCATCTTTCCCAATTATTTTCAATGATTTTAAGTCCATAGTGTTAACTGTATTCAATAATAGAACTATTTTTGTTGTGTTTATGTATCCGTTTCTTATTAGTGGGTTTTTTTGTGTGTGTGTGTGCGTGTTCTAATATTTCCAAAACTTGAACATGTTTAAAAAGTTTTCCTACCGATAGGCAGCTGTTGCTTTGCACGTAAAGCCCCTGGTAATAGGTAACAGTGGAGTCCTGCCATCTAGTGAAAATTTATAGCTAGAACTTCAAAAATTGTAAGTTATGGTGAAAAGCAACTGACATTGATTATGTGAAACTAGAAGTAAAAAGCATAGGAACTTGAACACAAGATTATGAATAAGTTTTTCTGACAAATAAAATAGGCTATACCACATACTTTTTTTCATATCCACATCCTAGACAGCAGCCCTTAAGTCTGGTATCTCTCTTATCACTAGAACTTGGGGCTTGAGAAAGAGATGCATGGTAACTGTTGTGACTTTGCACTTTTTCCAGTGGGAACAGCTAAACTTAGGAAGCTATTTAGGAACTAACAAGCATGAGTTTGTTCTCCTGAAAATGAAACCAATCAAAAGGCCAGTATCATACTTAAGAAGATACTTTGTAAAAGTTCACGCAGGCCAGCATGTACGTGTTATAAGCATGGTGGACGGGTTGATTTGTGCGCTCTGATCATTCATTTCTCCACGCTTATGAGTGGGTGAGATCAGTGAGACTTGAAAATTGACACTAGTATCTGGCCAAAAACCTGAAACTTGGAGCTGACAGGACACAGCTGTTTTTGCAGCTCACCTTGTCGGCAGGCTTCGTCATCCTTCCCAGGGAGCTTGGGCTCTCTCGGAGGTACACAGACTTGGGTCTGCAGGTCAGGAACCACCGTCAGGCTGAAGCACTGTGAGGTGGGTGGTCTGCAGAGAGGCAATCTCTTTTGTTATCCATGAAAACTGACACTAGTAGCACATGGAAGATTAGATGATTCCCCAGCTACTGCATATAATTTTTGCTACTGGCTCCAAGATCCAAGGGTAGTGTTTCCCAAATACAGTTTTTTTTTTT
>JACDJE010000286.1:740124-760592 GCA_016647715.1 Pavo muticus | reverse complement strand
AAAAGTTCTGTACTGGGTCATATGAATGTAGATCCAATTGCCAATGAACACCAATGGAGGTTTTGCCAGAAGTGTGTGGATCTGCTTTCAGTATCTCAGCTCACAGATACTGGGAGAGCTGCAGAGGGTTTGCTCTCTTGGCTGCCGAACTCAGCTTGAGTGCTGTAAACCCCTGAATCACTGCAGTGGGAAGTGCATTCAAGCGCTAGTCACAAGCACAGCACTGGCTGTGATACAGATCTAAAGAAGAGAGAGATATAACACAGAGGGAAGTGAGACAATCCATGAAAACGTGGCAGGATACAAAAATCCCAAATTCACACTTATCTACAATACGGTAAAGGAAAAACACCATGTTTAAAACTAATGAAATAAGTCATAGTTCACTACCAGAAACAACTTCTACCAGCTTTACTCATAGTCCCTTTTAAAATTTCTTTTTTCATCAAAAACACCTATTTTTTGTTGCCTTGCTCTTAAAATGTATATGCAAGTTGTGTTCCCACTAAAATCAATGAGAGTTTTGTCTGTAGTGTAAAATATCATATAACATAATCATGCTAAGTTTTGATAGAGAGATGGAGACAAACCTTTTGCCTTCCCAAGAAATATCTTGGTATTCTTTTCTCATCAGCACATAAAATAGGAAATAATTTTTGAACCATTACAAGATTCAAGATATTTCAATAATTTGCTAGATGGGAGATTGACACAAATGGAGATTTTCTTTAAAGTATCACAAAGTATCACGTTACTTTGTCCATTTATAACTCTCATACAAAATAAGTAAGTTTTAAAAACATTTGATACCTTTTTCATAGAGGCATACAAAATGTTAACCCACTCTCCCACTAAAACATTTGCTCCTGAAATCAGCTTACTTTGTTATGTCCACTAACATTGCAACTAATGAAAAATTCTTTTCCATTAAAAAGAATTTGCATAATCTAATACTGACCAAATACATAAAAATGACTTTAAAATATCTTTTGAAAGTACAGTGTCAAAGGAGATATTGTGCTAAAGAAAACTCTCATAAATGAATGTTCTGGAAATAAAAAAGATAATTGGGAGTATTACACTAAGGGAAACAGTGGCAGAGCTGGCTATACTGTGTATGCACCACAACAATAAAGCATGTCAGTACTGCACTGTAGGGTAGCTTTCCCAAAGCAAGAGGCAGTTAGGAAATCTCAATACAACAGTGACCCTAGATGGTTAAGAATTCAAAATATATAAGAGCAAACTGACACGTGGCGTGCCTTTTGCTTCCACCATGACATACATGAAAGAATGCTTTTTTTTCTGAATATCACAGATTTTACTTTCCTTGCAAATATCTTTGCAGTTTTTAATTTATAAAATACATAAAACCTGTTGGTACAAAATGATAGATGATTTTCTGGACTAGCACTTAAAAGAAAGTCCTATGAGTTTTTCCAGTAATACTTAACAATATCAGCCACATTATATATATTGAAGCTATGTCCTTTAAGACGCATCTCTTTTGCAACAAGTAATTTAATGGAGTTGCCTATAGATGATATTGGTTTATAATTCAGTCACGATGTATCTGCATTAAAATTACCTGATACAGATACATTATGTTCAGCATATTAATTCATTACCTACACCAAAGCAGCAATTTGATGAACTCACTGTTTTTAGCTGTCAAAGTATCGGTAATTTAAGATTGGGAACTTACCTGAATATTTCTAGTATTCAAGGTGATAAATCCCATTACTCAGACCTCTAATCACTTCAAAGGAAATTCAGTCTTCTTTCTCATATCGTTAACCTAAAAGTAAAAATGAGCAGGTGCTTAAAAATCCTTATGATCAATGGCGTCACAGATTTTCATGCTTGAGACACTGGGAGAACTAATATGACTGAGTGAAGTGCCTGACTTGTTAGTGATTTCAGATCATGTCAGTCCCAGAACTATTCTGAACAATATGTAGTAAACATATACATACATTTCTACGTTTGTAGGCAAGAAACACGTCTTCAAAGGGAATCATGTTCTCCTGCTTTATGTCTTTGAGATATCACAAAGATATGAAGAAACATGCAGTGAATTCTTAAATTGCTGATAAATCTTATATATTTTTTCAGAAACTTTTTTAAACTGCATTTTTAGAAAAATAAAATAGTAATATTTCCCCTCTTTTAATTTCAACCATACCAGTTTGCTGCTGCAAATTATAATGCCCATCCTCTAACATTTCAGGTCACCTGGAAAATCTTAATGGCTATTTTAAAGTTTTTTTTTTTTTTAATTCTTTTCAAACTCAATCTTTGCCATGCTCTGATTGAAATTTTCTTATGTCAGAAGATGCAAAATATCATGCAATTTCCATTGTCTTGTAAATGTTAACTATATTCCAAATTAATCCTATGATAATGTCTTGATCATTCAGGCTTCAAATCCAACAGCCTCAGCTAGGCCTCATGCGAAACCTTTACAGTTTGTGACTATTTTGCCAGTTTCTGAAATAGGCTTCTGCTGCTGCTGCCGTTCAGATAGTGGCTTTATTTTTGCCTTAGTAATGATATATGATAGCTGGCTGCCTGGTCATTTTGGATGTGTGCATCTGATTTCAACCCTCTGATTTCTATCCAAGTGTCAGTTTCATCATTTTGGATTCAATAGAACCTGAAATTGAAAGTGAAACTCAAAGAATTGGCAACAGCTTGAACGAGCAGTGTGAAAAGTAGTATCTGGATTTGATTAATGCTGGGTGTTTACAGAGGTGGGCTCTACTGTAGCCATTTGACTTTTTCTCTGTGTCTGAAATACCTGACACGTGCAGAACGTGCTCAAGAGGTTTCCTTCAAACTGACCTTTACACTTAGTCTAATAGAGAAGAGGAACAGTATAAGATATGTCAGCGCAGTTATGCTTTTGATCCTGAGGTAAGGAAAAGCACGTCATTGTCACGTGCATGAGAGCTATGTTAGCACACAGGTGGCTCATCCAAAAAGTATACCAGTGCTGCTAGGTGTAAGGAAACTTCTTCAAGCCACTGTTCTTTTACATTTTCACCACTGACACATGTTCAAATGACAAGCAGAAAAAAAAACGGGTTAGTAAAAGCAGAGACTCTGCTTGCTACATTCTAGTTGAGACATGGTAAATACACTTGGTGCTATACCTGTACTCCCAGCTCATTTCAGTGCCAAGTCATACAGATGGGAATAAACCACTAGCTGTTGAAGAAGTGGTTTTTTGCTCACCTGTGTGCATTGATAGCATAAAAGCACCATCCTCCCCATGAGACACAGGAAAGAATTTGTTTAATGCCATCTCCAGATGACATTTAAAATTATCTTTGAGTTGGAGTTGTTCCTTTGGTACCATTTGATTCTGAACATATACTAGTTAATGCATACTCAAGTAAGATCTCACTGTACGCTAGCACGTTTGAAAAAGAAGATGCGTACACGTAATGCAGACGCTCAGTACTAAACCATGACTCTGCTGATTGTTCTTTATTTGTATTAACTGACATTTTAAACAGAATTTGAATACAACTTTAGGCTAATATAGACAGAGAAAACAGTGTTTAAAACATGCTGGCTGAACTTTGGCAGCAAAGGACGGGAGTTTGGAGTTAACCTACAAGATTTTAAACACAACTTGCCTTACTTGGACTGTATTTAAAACTGTTTGTTTAAATTTGCTAGCTAATACATTTCCAAACATAGATTGTTTTCACAGTCGGGACAAGCTCTTATTCTCAAATTCACCCATCAGACCATCTGACACAGCTTGTATCTGATGGTATTCAGAAAACCCTGTAAAGCATATTTACATATTCTTTCACATAACGAGTAATGAGGAAAGTTATGGGTTTTTTTCTATCTCTATGGAAGATAATTTTGAACCCTTTACAGGCCTTGACTCAATTTAACTGATACATTTTTACTCATGTTTGGATGACATAGCTCAGCTTCTATTTAAGTAAATGACAAAACTTCCATTGACAAACCGGAAAGAAGGTGGGTCTTATAGATGTTAGGTTAACTTACTTTGCAAAATGAAGGAACAGTTTAAATTTCCCCAAATCTAACTAGAATACACTACTGCTAAATAACTGTTTATGGAAAGCTCTCATTGCTAATAACAGACAGAAAAATAATTAGGAAAGAAAATTCCATATACCAGCAAAGGCTTATAAGTACTTCCCAAGGTTAGGGTTCTGCATCTTCTAGTTCCTAACTTTTGCATTCCAGCTATTGTGCTAAGTGGAAATGTTTAGTACTGTAGTCCCATCTAAGTTGTTTAAAAGCTGCTGGCTGAATTAGCGCATGATTGTATACCCTGGTTTGGATATACAGACCTACATACCAAGCTGGTTTTGGCATGCCTTCCACAGTATTTAGGCAAATACAAGCATGCTTTGGATACTTAGAAGTGTTCTTCTGCGTTTGTTTCTAACACATACTTTTACAGCTCTCATGCTAGAAGAGTTTTCAACGGAATAGAATGAACAACATAATTCACGCTGATTTAAAACAAACAAGTAAAAAAAACAAACAGTGTATTCCTACTAAATTACATTAGTTGCTTTGTATAGAGATTTGTTTCATTGTTTAGGTTCTTTGCTGGAAACATTTAAAGTACTTTGTATGACATTATTATATTTCATTTGTATTTTCTGCCATTGCACTTTGATTGTGAACATGAATGCAATAGTAAGACTTTTGGCTAAGTTCACTATAAAATATCACAACAGGAAATGCTGTTTACAAAACTCTTTAGGATTGTGTCAGATCATTTGAGAGGATACAGCTAGAGATCTACGCAAACCATGGATGGGCTTTCTTCCAAATGCAGAACTTGGTGTGCTTCGTATTTGCCTTCTGGAGCAGAAAATAGTGTAAGTGACCATACTTCAATAGTTAAATGCTTATATATAGCTTCTCTCTATAAAGCCAGACTGATGCACAGAGACATTTTATACTTCAAAAGGAATGATTTTGTGCATGGAATTAACTGCGGACAAAAATGATAACATTTAGATTGCAACCAGTACTGCTTGTTAGATGGAATGAAACTGGCAGTAAGGAAAAGCCCCGGATATCAGCTTGAAGGTTTTAAATTTCAGACTTAATGTACACAAGTTACGCAGTGGATTTTTTTTTTCCTTCTCTGTAATTTTTCCCATCTGTCCCATTTCATTAGAATCTGCTGTCCATAGGCAGAGTGCATGGTAGGATAAGACCAATGCACATTTAGAGCAAAACACTTCAGCACGCAGAAAAAAAGAGCTATTCTTTGATTACTTGCCAATAAGCATGAAAGGCAAAAATCTTCAGAACAACTGAGCACCTTGCTCACAGAGGGATACTGAGAACAGCAAAGCAGCTGCTTTATTTGTGGCTTGTATGGAAGGTAAATTACAATGAAAAACTATCTCTAAGCTCTCCAGAGCCAGTGAGCTCCTACCCTGAGCTCTATATCATGCGCTGCAGTCCTGGGCACAGCACAGGGACATCTCTTGTTTAGAAGGGAAGCACAAACTATCTATCTCCTTTCTACTTCCACAGAAAGTTATTCTGAATCCTTTAAGATTTCTTCTTTGGTGCCTCCCTGTTACATCTTGGTCAGGGCATCTAATGCATGGGTATTTTCCTTCAAAGGAGTTATGTCATCCTGAATAGGGAAGATGTAAAATTACTGTCTTATAAACTTGCCTTTTTAAAGTATATTTCAGAAATATGGTCCCATTTAGAAACTGGATGCTTTGGTTTTTGTAAGCTTGCTTTATATTACAATTCATTTGCAGAAGAACTGATGATAGTTCAAAACTACGAGCAAATTAGATCAGCTATGGTTTCCTATGCTGATCATTTGTCTTGCTGTTTTCATTTGGTGTGTTCTTTCTATGCATAAACATGCCATTTATGTCATAAATTGTTACAAAATGGAATTTCAAGAGAAAAAGTTTATAAAATACAGATAATGCAAGACAATCGTATGCTCACTGTGGCACTTGTTAGTAACAGAAAGAAAAACAAACCAAATGACAGGCAAGTATGATTTAACAAGACCAAATTTCATTTTCCTAGTACAAAGAACATCAGAAAACGCTTGCTATCTATAGACAAAGGTGGCAAAGCAGAATCTTTGTTTTAAAAAACAAGCAGCTGAAATTGCTATAAAGGAAGCCTTAACAAAGGAGTTGCATTTTTCCCATGAACTCAATGGGCAATTTGCCACTGACTTTAAAGGGTAAAGGACTGAGCCTTAGTATGTATAATATAGCACAGATACTTAATTAGAAGCAGATATTGAGAATAAAAATCCTCATTGGGAAGGGTGTAACAGTTTTTGCTAGAGATCTATTTCCTACAATATTCTGTGTCTAGCAGAAGTCATTCCCTTCAAAGGAAAACAAACCTGAATAAAAACAAACTTTGGGGTTGAATACTGTTGAACAATGTAACTTTTTTCAGGCTATTTGGTACTTGCATGTTTCATTTCCAAGCTCTCTTAGAAGTCCTAGTAAGCACCAAGATACTCTCTTGAGTTTGAAGACATTTCAGTTTGCTTATTTATAAGAAAGTGAAATGATTGCTGACAATGGGTACTAGACTGACTTTACTAGGAAGTAGAGGGCATTTATTGAAGGGCATAATATATGTAAGCTAAGGAGGGATTTAAACTATGGACATATATCTCAGCTGCAAACATGTACTGGTTGAAGGAACCTTACAACTGCCCCCTCTTGTTTCCTTCAGCTCTGAAAATAGACAGGATTTTATTAGCTGAAATGAGCAGATATTTCTTAATATAAATATCAGGGCTTTGCAAACTCACCTCATTTTATCTGAGAGCTTTGGGACAAATAATGTGAGCAGCTCTTCTACAAGATTCAAAGTGTAAAAATCTCCAGAGGAAGATAGAGAGGAGGAAAGAGCGGAATGCCAAGCAACTCAGTTTTCAGTGTGCACAGCTGTGGCTGGACAAGGCAGGCAGTAACTCCTGGTTGGCACACCTAATGTGCAGAAGCATTTTCAACTGTCTATCTGACCTGATATTGAAGAGGCTCTAAATGCCCTGCAAGAAAATCCCCTGCTTTTCTTCTAGAAAAGCAACATCTACGTGGAGAATTGTGCAAAGTTATTTATTAATGGTTGCCTATGTCTGTATAATAGCAGGTGCTTCCTGGATGTACTGCATTCAAAGGGAATAATTTCATGAATTTTATTAGCTTTATTACCTCGACCACTACTCCTGGTGCTCCTGAAGGCATCGTATTTCTCTTTATCTCTCTATACAAGCTTCAATCCTCCTGTGCCAGAAATTCTTCCTCTGATTTCTCTTATCATTCTCTCAGAAGTACTCTTATTCAAAAATAGAAATACAGCTACTTATGCTTCATTTTCAGTGAATTTACTGAAAATTGAGGCCAAGTATGCCTAAGAATTTAAGCCTTGCTACTCAGCTAGAATAGTGTTCCATCACTTTCAGTCCTTTGGACAGAAAGAAAAAAAAGAAACTTTCTGCTTTGAGTGAACTCTCTCATCACTAAAATCTCTGAACTGCTAGAGCATAACAGATGTGGCTGGAATACACTGATCAGCATTTTGTTCCACAAATTACATTTTCCTATTCTGCAGAGATCAGTTCAAAGACTTTCTGCCATGAGCCACTGATTTTATTACAGAGGATGAATATGGAAATAATCTGAATGGGATGAATTGCTTTATATATTATCATGTATTCATTATGATCCCCCTGCACACTGGAAACAATACTTCCAGAATGCGTAGTGTAATACTTGCTTACAAAATTCCTCAAATTAGAAAAAGCTATCATTAATCAAGGATGTTTTAAGCAAAGTCTAACATACAATATTATTTAATGCCTAAGATCCTTACAAAGAAGCAGCTGTTTCAAAGCTCTCACCGTGGAAATAAAAGCAAAGTTTTATCACTTAGAAAAGTTGTTTTAGAATTTAGGAAAAAAAAACCCAAAACAAAACATAAAATGGGTAAGAAATTAGCTTGGTTTCACCTAAATTCTGTCAGTGGTGTGAATACTTTATGCCGATTGATACAAAACAAGCCATTCACAGCCTCGGAGGAGTTAGTTATAATGCATAACAAAATTACACAAATTAGCTTATGAAATGTTATTTCATGGAATACATACTGTCAGCCAAAGTTTGTGTTTAGATGTGTTATGCATGTTCAGGAGAATCCAGGGAAAGATACCAGTCAAAAAGCTAATCTAGAAATCACAACTAGAGTATTATTCTTTCTCAAGTCCCCAAATCCCTTTGTTAAGTGAATTAGTGGTATGCATTGCATCCTACAGTCCCAAGGGAAATGACTGACATAGTTGCCAACCCACTCTCATTATATCTGAAAAATCATTGGCAATCAAGTGAAGTCCCTGGTGACTGGAAAAAAGGTAACATCACACCCATTTTTAAGAAGGGTAGAAAGGAAACTACTGACCTGTCAGCCTCACCTCTGTGCTGGGAAGGATCCTGCAGCAGATCCTCCAGGAAGCTATGCCTAGGCACATGTAAAAGAGGAAGATGATATGGGAGAACCAGCACGGCTTCACCAAGTGCAGGTCCTGCCTGACAAATCTTATCACTTTTTATGATAGCGTAATTGTGACAGTGGACAAAGGAAGAGCCACTGACACCGTCTATCTGCATTTCACTAAGGCCCTTGACACAGTCCCCCATAACATCCTTCTCTCCAAATTGGAAAGATACAGATTTGATGGGTGGCCTGTTAGATGGACAAAGAACTGGTTATAAGATTGTACCCACAGAGCGGTGGTCAGCTGCTCAGTGTCTGGATGGAGATCAGTGACAAGAGTGTCCCTCAGGGGTCAGTACTGGAACTGGTGCTCTTTAACATCTTCAGTGACACTGACAGTGGGATCGAGTGCACAATCAGTAAGTTTGCAGATGACACCGAGCTGCGTGGTACGGTTGACATGCCCAACGGACAGGATGTCATTCATAGAGACCCTATACAGGCTAAGGTTTGGACCCAGGAGAATCACATGACGTTCAACAAATTCAAGAGCAAGGTCCCTTGCAACCCACATTATCAGTACAAGCTGGGGCCCTGCTGCAAGGGACCTGGGGGTACCAGTGGATGGGAAGCTGGACACGAGCCAACAATGTGCCCTCATAGCCCAGAAAGTCGACCATATCCTGGGCTGCATCAAAAGAAGCATGGCAAGAAGGGTGAGGGAGGTGATCCTGCCCCGCTGCTCTGTGCTGGGGAGACCTCACCTGCAGTACTGTATCCAGATGTGGAGTCCTCAGTACAAGAGAGATGTGGACCCGTTAGAGTGAGTCCAGAGGAGGGCCACAAAAATTATCCGAGGGATGGAACACCTCTCCTATGAGGACAGGCTGAGGGAGCTGGGGCTGTGCAGCCTGGAGAAGAGAAGGCTCCAGGGAGACCTGAGAGCAGCCTTTCAGTATCTAAAGGGGAGCTGCAGGAGGAAAGAAGGGTAACAGACTCCTTAGCAGAGTCTGCTGTAACAGGACAAGCGGAAATAGTTTCAAACTAAAAGAGGAGAGATTTAGATGGGATATAAGGAAGAAGTTTTTTCCAGTAAGGGTGGTAAGGCACTGAAACAGTTTGTCCACAAAGGTGGTGGAAACCCTATCCTTGGACATGTTCAAGGTCAGGGTGGACAGGGCTCTGAGCAACCTGATCGAGCTGCAGGTGTCCTGTACATTGCAGGAGAGTTGAGCTAGATGACCTTAAAGAATCCCTTCCAACTCAATCAATTCTATGATTCTATGATTTATGCTAAGACTGAATAATAACCTTTTTATGATACGGGCATATTATTGATTATCACTAGATGGTGCTATAATTCACAATCTGCAAAATCATAGGTAACTAAAGGTAAAGATAGATACACCTTGGAGAAATTTTGGTTGCCAGTTTAGTGTTTTCTTACAAAAGCTCGTAAGTATTGTTCAGTTCAATATCTCCCAAATGGAATGATTTCAAAGTGCAGAAATAATTCCTTCCAGACAAATACGTAAACAAATCAAGAATCACATAAAACCAAATCAATCAAGCTCTACTTCCCTCACAGCTTTTTTCAAGCCATTCCAAGTCTTCCTATCACATCTATTTAATAATCCCAGCGTACAAACAGAAAATAATATCTTGAAGGAGGGCTCCATGAATTTGTGCTGGTTTTATTTGTGATTTTATAACACCAGGACAGTTACTTTGGAAAGTAACTTTAAAAAGGAATATTTCATTAGGACTTAAGAAAGAAGCAGTCATAATCCTTTAAAAAGAAAACAAAAATATGTCTATGTCTATTTTACATCACATTATGAATATTTGGTAGCAATACTGTATATTACTATTGAATACACATGTAGTGAAATAATAATAAAAAAAGAGTTAAAAAAATAATTACATGAAATCTCAGTTTCTTCCAGCTCAATTTGTCCAAGGCCAGGGCTGGGAGCAAATGAAGATCTAAGAAGTCTCCCAGGTCTTCTAACCAATTTAAATTGAATTTTGAAATATTCTAAAACGTTAATTTTTCTAAACTTCTTGTTATCCTGTTTTTCCTTTTCTTCCTCTCTTTGTGTGTGTGTGTGTGTGTGTGTGTGTGTGTGTGTGTCATGGTCTCAGCCTGCAATATTAGCCCTTCTAAAAGATGCATCCTTGAACAATCTCGGGTCTTGGAAATCTACCTGAGTTTTGCAGCTTCTGCTCATTTTCCCTGGAATATTTTGAAATTAACAGAACAGTACAAGTCTGATCCAACCATTTTTCCCTGACTGCATCTTTCTTTTTTAAAGGCCCTGATTCAGCTTTGACATGTGCTGCATTCTCAGATCACCAACATAATGTTAGTAAAAGACTTCTGAATTCACAACACAATCTGTAGCTACAGAAAGGATTTGACTTTAAAACCTTTTATCAATCCATGAAAGCATATATCTTCCAAAGTCTTAGAGTTAACATTTTTATTCTTCTATACCTAGAGCAACAGTGAGAAACAATATAAATCTAGTGCAAGGACCATGCATGCCTCTTTTTCTGCACAGGCAAGAACAGCACAAAGGATATGATAATTAAGCCTGAGGAGATAGTTATCTTTGTGGCATTTTTTTAAGCGATACTCCATGAACAAACGAAGCACTGAAATTCACTGCCTGAGAACAATGGTGCCGGGCTCTGTACTACCCTTATGGGTCATTCAATTGTTGTTTGCTTCCAGTCCTGATTTGCATAAGAGGCCTGGAAAAGTTGCAGAGACTGACAATTAGCACAAATTGATACAGGCTGCTAATTGCTCAAGCAAAAGCTAAAGATGCATTGGCCTGTTCAAATTAGGCTTGAATTCAGGCCTTCTGGATTCCTGCATCATCAGGCTCTGAAGAATTAAACCCTGGCACAGTTCAACAGCTGCTGGGTCATGGGATAAAAATAGAGAGGCAGTGAATGACTGGACCATGTTTTAGCACAGTCTCAGCTGAAACTGAAAAGGGTGGGAAGGTTCTCTTACGAAAAATGTTTTCTTCTCAAGTGTTCTAGGCTACAGTATGGCAATTAAATACACCTAAAATAAGAGCCAAACTAAATCTTTCCTCTAAACCCTACTACTGCTCTCAACCCGAACAGTTTTTAAAGGTTGTAAAATATTCCTTATTCTATGTTTTTCTGCTGGTGTGTTCCATTTAGAACAAGTAACAAAATGTATTTTAATGACTGAATGAACCACGTTAGGTGGACATGCTGACTAGTCATAGTTTTTCCTCTACAAACTGCAAGGGCAGTTACCTATTGCCCCAGTCCTACACAGTACCTTTTCCTTGTCTGTCATTAAACTGAAAAGTTTCTTCTCCTAATTTTCCACCAGCTGATAATAGCAAGCCCTCAGATGAGACATGTGTGGTAGGGTACTGACAGCTTCCTAAGACTTTAGGATTTTTAGTAATCCACAGACTGTGGGATTGAGTTTAGTATCTGGAGAAAACCTTCAGTTCACGCGTGGTGGAAATGCTGTTCTAATAGGTTTCTTAGTGATTTCTAGTCCCTTTGGAACTGTAGCACTGTTGTCTACCTTAATGTGAGAGGAAAGGAAATGCTACAAAATTCTCTGTTTTTATAATTTTGTAGTACAACAGAAAGCAACGTTCTCTCCTAGGGATTCATATAATCTCATATTAAACCTCTACATCACTTAAAGCAAAACCTACATGTTGGTTTAGTTTGATTTAAAAACCTCCATGAACTTCTAAATTTCTCTAGTTTTACACTTGCAACATGCTCTCGGGCCAGATGATCTTAACATGTATGTTTCTCTGTGAGTATTCCATTTGGCTCCTTCAAGCCTTGTGTACCTCTATTTTCTCCATCATTTTAATTGATTTAATAACAATCTAAACTTATATCTCCAATACAATTCCAGCTGCACACGGCCAGTCGGAAATATATCTGTATGACTGCTTTGCTTGGACTGAGCCCACAGCTAAGGTGTATTTAAGGTGAAATCCTAGAAGCAGGCCTCAGTCCCATCCTTCAGCTAATAATGCTTACTGTGAATATGTCCGTCAGATATGCTGAGACTGTCTATTTTGAAACATCCCTTCCACCTCTTGACCCCCCTCTTCTACTCTCTTCTTTTTAATGTGGAATGCTTTGCTGTGGTCCTGTGTCGTCGGTCACAGATAATTTCTTTCAGAAAATATCTACACAATACATGTATGAACGTTGTGGTTCGGGGCAGGTGAAGGCTGGAGGCAGGTGAAGGTTGGACTTGGTCTTATATTTCTTCTCACAAAAGACAGTAATCTCTGGCAGCAAGGATTCTTCATTCAGGCACAGAGGGTGAGGTAAAGTTTACTTCAACATGCAGTTTTCTAGTTCCTTCCATGCAAAAAGAAAATAACTGAAAAGCAATCCCCCCGATACTGTGACATGAATACACTCTTGCTGGTGTTTCCTTTAAATTACTTATTAGGCTTAAGTTACTATGAAAAAGGTAAGTTTCAGGACAAAATAATAAAAAAGAGAAAGGAACCTGGACACTAATACTAACAATGAATTTAATTTATGAAGGCATTGACCTATGACATCTGATGAAAGACTATACAATCCTTAAAAAGTGTGCTTCCCGGAGAAACTTGAGAAGATACTAGCAGCTCCTGGCCCTCAAAAATATATTAATAATGAAGATGTCAACAAAGTTATAACTCTTCTATGGCAGTATGAGTTGATTTTCTTTTGTACTAAAGACAGCACTGTACGTTTCTACAATCCTACTTAATAGCTTAGAATGCCATTCTTGATCTTCAGTTGATTTTTAAATGATTTCTTTAATGACCAGCATGCTGAAATTTGTACCTGACTGTAAAGGTTTCTTAAAGAGCAAGAAAAAGCACCATGAGAAAGTAATCACATCACTCCAATTTCCAATGCACAAAGTAACATGAATTATAGGGAAGTACTTGCTCAAGAAACAAATCCAAAAATACAGAACTGATCCACACAAATTTCTCTCCAGTTTCTAGCTGGGTCTTCACATGTCTCCTAGCCTCTACTGCCTTTATTAGGGGATTTGAATTTGGAGGAGTGCTGCAGTTTAGGGCTGACTTTACCATTACCACAGGTTTCCTGACACTTCTGATAATCCTTCATGAATAACATACCATCACGTTGTCAGATATTCCTTTAGATTATTTTATTTTTTTCTTTCACTACTAAGCATGCATATGAGAAGATAAAGTTATTTCCATTTCATGTTCTGCTTGCATCTCATCTTTTTAAGCTACTATTTGACCTTTGTTGGGAGTTGGAGCCCTTTCTGTACATCCTAAAGGAAATACTCTAAGGAGGATTTTGCCTTAGTAGCTGCCAATCCCTTAATTTCACATGTATTTATAAAAAGTGCCTCTTAACTCTGTGCAAAACATAGCTTTTCTGTTGTTTTCTTCTGTCAAAATGGCTGTGCTTGGTCTCAAAAGCAAGTTGTAAACATCTGTCAGATTTAGATTTATATAAACTAAACTTGGAGGTTCCATATGGCTGTAACAATGCAATTGAGTTAGACTGATCATTTAACAGTTGAAAAATACGCAAGATAACTTGTAAAGAATTTGGAGCAACAGACACCTCACAAAATAAGAAGGAATGCTATTGTCCTAAAGTAATATAGCCATAGATCTATGAAAAGGCTTCTTACAAGCACGTTAGGGTGAAATATTCTGACTGGCAAGTAGGTATTTTACAGCTATACATTAATCTTCTTGAATGGGGTGCATTATAAAATTTAATCCTTAGAGATTATGTGCTTATATTTTCCAGATGTTTGATACAAATGAGATTATCCTGCTTGCCCTGTTGTCATATGCTTGTTTCTTTCATTGCTATTTTCAGAAAATTCTTTAAAACTCATTCTGACATCTGGGTAAGATTTGAAAATTTTTATTTTAGTCCTACAACATATTTCAATTATCTTTCTTGTTACTTCTATTATTTATAGTTTTGGAAGAGGTAAAAGGACAGAAGCTTATCATGACTTCAAGTTCTAGCATTTATTTCCATGACACTGTACAGGATAGGCCACAACTCTGTCACAAAACTCTTTGAAAGGTGATAAAGAAGAACTGAAGCACTCTTCAGTATTATCATGCTCTTATTGCAGATTTTAGATCTTTAAGACTTTAAAATATGAAGGTTCAGTAGCAGCAAAATCCTGAGTTTATCTAAATTAATTAAGCAAGCAGAATTTTGTCCTAGGTTTTGTCTTCACTAATCAGCTTTAATGCCTCTGGAAGTTTTCTAAAATTGCAATGCACAGGAACTATGATGTCCTTAAAAATCACAAAGCTTTTCACATTTGCTCTTCCATTATAATAAGATGTAAAGTACAGTTTCATACACAGTTCCTTGTCTTTTGGTAGTGGAGATGTGCTCTGTGTGTGGATATCTGCTATGTGTGACTGCCTCATTGGTAGACCACAGTCGACTTCATTTGTGAGCCATGCATCACTTAATGAAAATACTAACAATAGCAGTGAATCTGTCTTTCACATTTTGTAGCATGTTTTCATAAAATGTTCATGTATTGAAAATAAAAATAGCGAGAGAGCATCTGTGAGTTAGCAAACACATCTTCAAGTTGGCACAGTTTGGCCAGAGGTCATTAAAGCACTTCAGAGTGGGATGAGAGATGCCATATTACGCTTGGGTTAGTAAATAATGACAGTATTTCAGAGAAAAATAATTAAATGAAATAATAGAGAATGTATGCCAAAGATCTGCTTGAAACAATACTCAGTTTCATTTATTACTCCAGAATTGTTAAAAATGGCAGTACTAAAAAACAACTAGCTGTTTCCCAAGCTACATGCCTTTTGGATTTCCTTAAAAATTCTCTCTTTAATGTTTGTTAATAATGCAACCATTGTAGTTCAAGAATGCCCTCCTACTGTTTTTGATTAATTTATTTTAACAATACAGAAGAATTCTGCTATAGCTCGTGTGGTAATACAAATCTGTGTTACAAAGAATATCGTTGTCTCCACCTCTCTAATAACCTCTAGTGTCAGGTTCAGAGCTAAATGGATAGCAATACAAGTTAAAGCATCTCTACTTTTGCATCTTAACACAAAAACAATTTTTCTTTCTTCAGCCCCTACCATTTTTATAATTTCATTCTAATTTCCCATCTAAGTGGCACATCCAATGAAATATTTTAATTTGTATACAATAACATCTGCTTTACACAATTAAAATTAACATCCTGAAGCAAAAAACATATCCGTGGTTAGATAACTTAAAGAAAATAATAATAATAAAAACACCATGAAATAATCATGGCTATCTTGCCAACTTATAAAAAAAATTCATGCAAGTCCCATGACGTGCACTTTTTCTTATGGTATCAGCTACTGAAGTCTTGTTCTTAGCTGATTTACTGCCTACATTAAAATTAGAATACAATTCTAAATAGTCTCAAGTTCAAATGATTCCACCCAGGAAAAAAAAAAAAAAAGGAAAAAAGAAAAAAAAAAAGAGGGAAAAAACCCACCAATCAAACAATTCAAAGGTTTTAATGCTTGAATTATTTTTCATGTGGTATTGCAAAAATTTTTATTTACTAGTTGTGGACTAATAGAAGAAGCTTAGAAGGACCACAGTCAGTTTGAAAACATAATACACCTCCAGGGCACCTCAACAGCAATTACAGTTTCTATGGACAGAAACTGGGGAGATGTACAACATAGCTACTATTAAAGAAAAAACAACCAACAGTGGTTTTCAGAGTTTACAGCAATGGGCACAGTGATATAAAGTTGTTCTCCCACATTCTAGAAGAATCCCAGAATACTTCAGCATTCAAGGAGTATGCTGATTTTTGGAAATCTTACAGCACTTTAACAGAACTTGCTGTGTTAGCTTACTTATACAATTACATAGTCTTGAATCGTTTTCTTTCCACAAACAATATTATTATACGTGGATAATACTGTACATGAATATTAAATATTTCTTCATTAAACCTCACTCATTTAAAACATTAAGTAATCTCCAGGCTGTTTCTTATGCATTTCTGGTAAACTAGATGCTCCTTTGACATGTCATGTGTAATTTCAACATCATCTCTGCATGTGACTGTATATACAGATGCTTTAGGCTAACATTAAACAATGTTCTATAGTTATGAGTGTTTTTATAATCCAAATAGAGTAGGTAGTGTTTTTATAACTATCAATTCTTGGGTTATGGAGAATGTCTTCAAATAGAACTGCAGAGAGGTTTATCATTACAAACAGGTCTCATTCCCTTAAAAGGAAGTTGTTTCTTTTTTCTTCTGCTTCTTTGGAGATCTGGCTACAAACTAAGAATGGTTATTGTATGACTCATTTGAGAAGAATAGCTACAGTGTAAAAAGTTCAGAAAGGATTTTAATAAAATCAAACCCAATTATCTTCTGCTTTGGGCATGATAAGGATAGTTTTCAAGTGGAAAATACCGGATTTTTCAGAACAATATAAATCAAGATAATATAGTAGTGTTCTAAAGGGAGAGAGAAAAAAGTCAGGAAAAATAAAACATTTATCCCTCCTCTCTGTTCCACACGTGAGACAGAAGTCTCCTATATGCAGACTTTACACATAGTTTATTCTGGTTTGGCCTGAAAGTGAGCTCCTTCACCCACTGGTGCAAATCACTGCCTGCCAAAAACACACAGCGAACTCAGGACTCACCACTCACTCAGCTATTCACAGATAGTATTACTTTTCTACTGCACCCCTCCTACTTCAGCTTCTTGGAACCTCCTCAAAACCCCCAACACTCTAAGCCCAGCTGTTCACAGTAACAAAATTATTTAAAATGAAAGTGCTTTCATGACATAAACAGCTTTGCTGAGGACATTAGAGACTGCAAACGCTACGAGTAAAAATGATTCTGTTATTCCTTTTATTGTTCTCTCTCCCAATGGCTTAAAGGATATAACAAAGCTAGAACAGAAAAAAGCCCTTTTCATCTCAAGCTTCCATTATCATTTATGATTTGGCAACTGAAATGTTTGGCAGAGCATAAGGCATGAAAAAGGTAGTCTCATACCTCACAGTGTTTGCTTGCCGTGTCATTCTAAGGGGAGGCTGATCAGAAAGTAGGTGGCAGTTGTATCCTTTCATCCCAAGCCCCGTCTTAGATTTCACATATTGCTGCTCTAGCAAGAGAAGTAGTCACACAGTGCTGTGAACTATACAAGTCTGGTATGTAGCCCACTCTTAAATAGCATTCATCTAAACACCAAATGAGAAAAACTGGACAGTCTATTTACTGTATGATAGTTAAAGATCTGCTGAACAGTCTGTAATAGTTTTTGTATGACTCAGATTTGTCTATTTAAAGTGTTTGAGAATAGAATGGCAACCATGCTAATATTGCATGTGTCTGTCAAAATTCTGTAGGAACCATCTGGAGGGGAATGCAATATACTGAAAAATACCATTTTGCCTTAAAGCTATAGTCCATCCTGAAGGAATAAAATCGAGACACTTCTTACTCTGCAGTCCCAACAATATTCTGCATTAATAAATCACAGGCATTTCACCCTAAGCAGTGACAAGAATCACAAACTTGATTAAGACTGTTATTTACTTAGCCCTTAGAGCACCTATATTTGAGTTCCCTGAAGTATCAAAGAACTGTTACGTGAGTTCACTTTGAAAGTGCATGTACATAATGGCCATTTAATTAATGTATTAAAGTGCCAATGTGATTTCTTTAATCTCTCCTGCTTTTAGTATTATGAAACTTTTTTTGAGCATTCCTTCTAAGACTGAGCCAAATGAGACTGAAGTTAATAAAAAGCGACTGTGTGATTTCAATGGGAGTTTCACATTTCAAAAGCAAAAACAGAACAGTATTTTGGCAAGATTGTCCATTTATTTAAATTTCTTTTCCTAGGATGTTTACGGGAAAACGTGGAACATTTCACATTGTCATGACACTACTTGCACTTGAATCTTCTTTTAAATACATATAAGGACTGTGGTCTACAATACTAGATTTTAAAAGAAGAAATTTCTTCAAAGCCCACCCTTCCACTCTACTAATGCTTGATCAGCTGAGAACATCTTGGCCCAACAAGGTTCATGCATGCATCACAAGTATTTATTTCTTGGAGAATCTAAGAGTTTTGCATAACTTCAGACTGCTTTGTTCTTTACAGTGTAGCTCAGGAAGATGACAGATATGCACTGTGATGCTTTACGAAGAACCTTTGTGATAAGAGACCTAAAGCTGCAGCCATAATTTACCATTGCATAGGAGGAAACAGAGCGCAGCGAGTTGTGCATAGAGAGAATCTTAGAATTTGGGTAGTTTTAATAGACTTTTTAAAAACATATTTTGCAGACTTCATGTTAAGAAACAAATGTATGGGCAAAACTGTTACTGTCCCACAGCGCCACTCAGTGTTGGGGCCTGCATGGTTGGTAGCTGTGAGGGGACAGTAAGGGGTTCTGCTGCTGTGAATGGGAGACCAGGTAGGACAGGAGACTCCCCTCACATCTATCCAGCACTCTACCTGATAGCAATGGGAGTGATGTTGCAAAAGAATGCAAAATAAAGCCTATGCTTCTTTAAAGGAATGTCCTGGACCTGGTTGCCAAGGAGCTGAGGGAGGGAGAAGGCTGGCAGGAGACAGGAAAGAAGGAAATAATTCAGTTGAATTCAATTAGATTACATCAGCAGAACTAAGTAAGCAAGTAAAATAAACAGGCCCCCTAAATCAGAAGTGGCTATGACCACAGAAATCAGTCTTCAAAGACTTGTTTTACAGTATATTGAGTTATCTCTGCTGTGTAACATGAGCCACTACATCACACATCTGCAACGTCTTCAGGATAGGATTACATCTAGGACTGCACATGGACTGCACATGTGGCATTGGCCCCACCTCAGTTCATTTGATGCTGGTAGTTTTTCAGGATCCATAGGAGGTGGTGATGCAACAACGAACCAATTCCCTACTGAGGAACTGCTGCCTTAGTTTGTGGATGAAAGGAAAACACAAGCAACAGTATGATAGTATAGAACTGTGAGCACACCTTTGCTTCCCTCCTCTGCAGAGGACTCCTGTGAACACCTGTAATGGCTGCTCTAGAGGAATGCTTTCAGATTTTCAAAATATCCCATCCAAACCATTGGTCAGGAAATAACTTTAATCAAGCAGATATAATGCAGAAGTCTACTAATATCTTCAGATACTCTAGATCATTTTTCCACTGAGTGGTAACTAATTGATTTACTGAGAGCAATTTTCATACTTAAAAGGAAGCATCCTGAGCATTTCCTGAAGACTGCAGATTAAGTTTGTTCAGCGCTGGTTTTGGCTTTCATCAGCAAGCAATTATCTGCTTTTCGTTTATAACAGGCATAGCACTTCATACAAAAGCCAGAAGTTTAGGAGGAGGCTGGGTGCAACTACAAAGTATCACCTGTAATAGTGACAAGTGGTGGTTTTTTTGAACATGTAAGAGCATATTTACAGACTGCTAATATGTTTTTCTTTGACAGTAGATTTTGTAGATGCGTTTGACTGAAAAAATCACAGAACTAATGACTAAGAAACTTGCAATTTAAAAGTGAAGTCCGGCTCCTTTCCCATGCTGTATCTTAGTGTTCCAACGTAGAAACATTCCTGAGTTCTTCTGCACATTATTTTGCATCCTCAGCTCCCAGCGACATGAAATTGCACACAGCACCAATAAAACTTCAACTCAGTTTATTTTGGAGGCCTAAATGTTCCTCTTTGAAAAAGAAGAACAATCCTTCAGAGTGTATTCCAGAAATACTAGTGAGAATACTTTTGTTAGTTTAAATTAATACATATAAATGTGTTTTTTGTGGAAGAAAATTTCCACACTCACAATTCAAAATATTGCTTGCTCCTTTTTTTTTTTTTTTTTTTTTTT